>JAOXYF010000007.1:3391037-3423241 GCA_028565775.1 Sternarchorhynchus goeldii | reverse complement strand
CCCCCCCCCCCCCCCCCCCCCCCCCCCCCCCCCCCCAAGGGTCCTGTATCTTCTGGTTGTATTCTAGTAAAGAGACTGAGAAGTAATTATATATGGTAATTATACCATTGTTAAATCAATAAAACAAACCTAATAATAAAGTTAGTTTATATTATTGTAATATAAAGTTCTGTAATATAATTTTTTTTGGCACATATACTGTATATGTCTGCAGTGGTACTGCTTGCTTCACCCCAATGAAAGCAACTTCCAACCTTTGAAATGTACCTTATTGTCCTGACACTTGGTCTTGTAGGCTGACACGTTCTTTATTGTGGTACTTTGACTGAGAAATGACAATGAGAAAACCAAGATGTACCCATCAGCGGTTGTAGTGACTAAGGCACTTCTGTTGTACATTCTTAGCTTCTTCTGTTGTGATCCCTAATGCCTTCGAGATGTTCCCACTGTCAGGAACACAGTGGTGCAGGATACGTATGGCTTGCTTGTTGACTCCACTGCTAGCCAGCTTTGCTGAGAGTAGATCCATGCTAAAGCACTACCTGCAGTGCTGTTAAACCGTTCTCTTCAGACACTTCCTCTTTTGTGTCATTGCTGCACCTAAGTGGGAAATTCCGGTAATTGTGTATATAGTGTATATATATATATATATATATATATATGTGTGTCTCAATTAAAACATGAAAGCATTCTGACCATACATTGCTGTTAAGATTTCTCCGTAGCATGTGTTGGTGTGTGCTGGGGTTACTGTCTCCAGCTTCTGCTGTTGCGTTCATTCTCGGGCTCCTTCATGTCCACATTGTTCTTTTTCTGTTGAGGTTTCAGCAGAGATGTTTAGTCGGCACCTAGCGAGTCACAGGACGGGTACTGTGGATTCATTTACTCTTTTGTTTGTGTACTAGATACGAATGGCTTTTCTGCAGACTCTTGCAGATGGTCTGGTATGTTTAACCCTAGAAGTGCTTCTGTACCTCTTTCAATAACAACGAAGCACCTCTGCTCTAAAATAACCATGATGACCAGACATAGCACCACTTATTCAGGCTCACCCAGACTAACCCTGAACCCTAACAGGCTTGATTAACATGTATTTAATTACATTTACACGATTCCAAATACTGGGACATTTTTGGTTGAAAAGTAATTTGAAATTTTTCATTAATGACCTAAAATGTTAAGTATTGTTCAGGTTTATTAGTTGATTTACTGTTACGTGGATGTAATGGGTGCATGTGCTGGGTGAGTGTTTTTCTTTTGCTGTGGAACTGTTTAATGAGCGCTTTTAATGATTCAGATTTGTAACTTTGTCAACTGCAGTTTGCTGTATAAACATTATACATTACACTTATAATAAAGTCCTGTCTCTGTCTATTACAGAGACTCAAGTATAAACGCTAAGTAGGGAGAGATGCTAGTGAGAAGGGAGTCTGTGGCCAAACTGAAGTTATCCACATCATAAAAACCCCACACGGCGACAGCTGATTGCAGCTGAGCAAGGAAAACAAACATGCCATGCTTCAGCCAGGGAGTTCATGTCATTTGTACGATAAAAAAACCTCACAGAATAGTTTTACTTGTTTCCCAAAAAAAAGTTTATTTACTGTGTTTGCATCTCTGTGCTAGTAATTTCTAAACGGCCCCTTCTGCTGGAAAACAGCCAGACGATTCCCAGTTTTCTTCAGTTTATCAGAGGTCTATTATCTCCTGTGGACTGCAGACTGGTGTGTTAGCTCAGGCAGTGTCTAATCTGCGAGCAGAATCATGCAGTCTATAGTTCTCTAACTATCAAAGTTATTGTATGAGAGTTACTGTGACAGCAGAATGAGGAGAACATGCATTTCTTTTTTGTTTCAATTTCATTTCTGATAACGGTACATTCAATGTAATATCCTATTCCAAATAGTTGAGCAAGAACAAACATGATCCTTGATCCTGCTGATCATAGTACTTTACTTTTACAATCAGCTGTTGATTTTTTTTCTCTCCCTTCATCACCCCATTTTTACAAAGAGGCCAGTGAGTGTGAGCTGAGGGGGGAGTCAGCCCTTCCCTGACTGATGTTCTCATGAACTCTGACTCTTCAAAACCCAGATCAGTAAGCACAGAAGGGCCTCTGAAGCGTGTTGTTTTGCAGGTCTGCCGTTGCGTGTGTGTGTGTGTGTGTGTGTGTGTGTGTGCGTGCACCCTCCCTGCGGGTGCATGACAGAGCTGTGTTTGCGCCTCCGCTAGGAGCTGGTGCGCCTCCTCCAGCAGACGCTGCGGAGCTCGCAGTGCGAGTGGCGCGTGGCTGCGGACCCTGGCGGTACGGAGGCCGCCACAGCCCTGGCGGAGTGCGACGCCCAGATCCGCCAGATGTGTGGACACATGGAGAGGCTGGCCCTGGAGAAGGAGAGCCTACAGCTGGAGCTGAAGGCGCTGAAGGTGAAAGTGGGCGAGATTAACGATCGGCTGGCCATGCTGATGGAGACTATCCAGGCCAAAGACGAGGTCATCATGAAGCTGTCGCAGCAGAGCCAGGAGGGCGGTGCAGAAACGGCAGACTGCAGCTCCCCCACTGCAAGGGAGCAACAGGAGCTGCACAACCTGAGGGTAATGCCACCAGCTGCCTTCATGTATGTAGGCTATTCTCACATTACATGGAGCAGTGCTGAATTTGTTATGAAAAAAAAAGCTTTGGATTATATTTATGAGATGCAGTTAAGGAGATATGGAACAACTGTTATGTTTTTTTATGTGTTTAGTGTGTTTTGTGTCTTGTGTGTTGCTTATTTTCGTGCTTGCTTTGGATTAGCCCTGTGGGGATAATTAAAGTTTCATTGACTGTCTGATTCATGGATTGATGAACAGTTGCCACCAATCTGCAATATTTTTGCGCTCTACAGATGATTGCATGCAGGGAAGCATTCATTCTGCTTAATGTCAAGTTTTAAACTTGTATGCTCTGGTGTTTCAGGACAGTCTTCAAGGCTACAAATCACAAAATAATTTCCTGAACAAAGAAATCCTCGAATTGACAGTCTTGCGGAGGAACGCTGAAAACAGAGAGAAGGCCCTGGAAGCAAAGGTGAGAAATGGAGTGAAAATGAGTGTGTGCATGTCTCTTTATTTTAGAACTGAAAGTTGAAGAGAGAGTGCCTTAGATCCTTTTTCATATTTTTGTCTCTCTCTCTCTCTCTCTGTCTCTCTCTCTCTCTCTCTCTCTCTCTCTCTCTCTCTCTCTCTCTCTCACTGCAGTACGTTGCACTGGAGGCTAAGCTGTGCCAGGTGGAGAGTAAATACCTGGTACTGCTGCAGGAAGTCAAGACCCCAGTGTGCTCCACGTCCAATCAGGGTCCGGCCCGTGAGGTCATATCTAGATTGCTGGAAGACGCCCTGCAGGTGGAGAGTGGAGAGCACCAGGAGCACACCATTCTCAAACCCCACCCTGTCAGGTTAGGAGAGCTCCCATTTCTGCGTGTTCTGTAGGGCCCTGCCCTGTCCATGCCACTCCCGTGTTGAGCTCTGAGGGCAGTGTAGCATGAAAGCAAACTGGTCAGATTTTATTTCATTTTTTATTTATTTATTTTTTCATATATATATATATTATTATATGCATGCAAATGTGCAGACCAGTGCCAGGGTTAATGCTGTCCTCTCTTCTCAGCGAGTATGATATATATGGCTTCAAAACCGTCCCAGAGGAGGAGGATGAGGAAGAGAAGCTGGTGGCTAAAGTAAGGGCTCTAGAGCTCCGCTCCCTCTCGCTCACTGATCAGGAGGTGTCTGTGGGGGTGAAGTGGGAGAACTACCTGGCTGGGACCATGAACAGGGAGATGGTCCGCTCTCCGGAGCTGAAGGCCCTGATCCGTAGCGGTGTACCTCACGGGCACCGCTCTAAGATCTGGAGCTGGTGCGTCAACCTCCATGTGAGGAAGATCCGCGAGTGCCAACCGGCCGACTACTATGAGAACCTGCTGTGCATGGCGAGGGAGAAGCCCAACCCAGCATCCAAGCAGATCGAGCTGGACCTGCTGCGCACGCTGCCCAACAACAAGCACTATGGTTCTCCCTCAGCTGAGGGCATTCAGAAGCTCAGGAACGTTCTGATGGCCTTCTCCTGGAGGAACCCTGACATCGGCTACTGCCAAGGCCTCAACAGGTAACTCGTCTCAAACAGGACTCCTCTGTTCTGAAGTACTTCATAATGAATATTAGGTTTATCTGCTTTTTCTATTGTTTTATTTGACTTGCTGAAATAAAGCAAGCGACTGTAGATCACGGCTGATAACTTTATTACCAAACTTGGGGTTGGGTAATAAATGCCTCATAGCTGGTAATTACTTTCCAATCTTTCTGTTTTTAGGCTCGCAGCCATAGCTCTTCTGTATCTGGAGCAGGAAGAGGCCTTCTGGTGCTTAATCACCATTGTGGAAGTTTTCATGCCACAGGATTATTACACCAAAACACTGCTGGGCTCACAGGTACTATTAAAAGCCTCCAGCCACTGTTTTTTCCTGTTTTCACTTGGGGGGGTCATGGTTCCAGATGTACTTCCCAGATCTTTTGCCAGGATTGTAACATCAGCCAAATGGAATGAGAGTGCTTTTAGCATGCCAGGTGTAAGTCACTAGCAATAAGGTCCACATATGGTGGTTTGCATGTTGTCCCTCATTCTGATGGGATACCCAGTAATGCTGTAACCATGTAATCACACAGTAATCATGTGCAACACTGCTGCTCTTGGCACTAACCCAAAATTCTGTTGTTGCATTAACTAGCCTGGTTCTACTTTACAATTAAACTCCCTTGTGACTTGTGACTGTAGACCAGGTGATCTTTTGTCATTAAGACATCCTGATGGCTATTTAATCTTAGTAACCTATGTACAAATATCTGATGGAGCAGATAACGGGTATATTGCTAACTGGTGTAGAAGAAACGTAAGCCAAGTAACAAGCAAGATCTAAGGTTTATCAGGGTACATGAATTTTGGACTACTATCAAGCAACTAGTCACTGTTGCTCATTAACTATTTTAAGGTATTTATGATGAGCACAACATTTAGTAATTATAGCATTTTAAAGCTATGCTGTTTATTTTTGATCGCTGTGTTATTTGTGCGTGTGTGATTGCACAGTGCTTCCTGTTATATGTCTGTGTTGAGTGTTGTGAAGTGCACAGTTCCGTTTGTACTCGCCTGCAGGTGGATCAGCGGGTTTTTAAGGACCTGATGAATGAGAAGCTGCCCAGACTTCACGCCCATTTTGAGCAGTATAAGGTGGACTTCTCCCTCATCACTTTTAACTGGTTCCTGGTAGTGTTTGTGGACAGCGTGGTCAGTGACATCCTCTTTAAGATATGGGATGCATTTCTCTACGAAGGGCCCAAGGTAAGATGGAAAAGCCGAATTGGTGTCCTGCATAATTTTGATATAGCGATGCATTTGAGTATGCATAAAAGAACAATCATATGCATTTGTGTGGGTGTGGTAACTGCTCTTGGTGCATGATTGCGTGTACACACTGCGTCAGGGTTTAGATTAGCTGAATGACTTGGTCAATAGGGAGCATTTGACTTTTGTACTCTGAAAACTCCATGGCTGTATTAGTAATCACTAATGTTTTGGCTCATTGACCTATTAACAAGACAAAATGTACAAAATGCGATGGTTAAATTGAAACAGTTGAGATGCTTCTGCACTGTTTAGAATCCCTTCTTAGGCTGTAGTTCAGTCATAGTTAATAAAGACCAATGAGTCACAGCTGACCAAGAACAACTGAGCAATCCATGGTCCAGTCACTTTCACTCACCTGAAAAAGGCCTGTGCACTTTTACTTCATAGCCATTGCCGCATTCCTGTCTGGTCTGCTGCAGCACAGAGCCAAATGAAAACACCGTCACTGTCCAAACTCTTCACACTGACTGCACATTTGGATATTATTAGTTTGGGACCAGATAATGACTGAATCAGTTGCTCTCCTAGGACAAACATGGCTGGGAAACTGATGACAGATGACACATGAACTCTAACATGTCCTTATTTTTCTGGAGCTATTTGTTTTGGTTTAAAACACATTTTTGTCTCCACACTTCATGTAGATCTCTAAAAAGAGCAGGAGGGAGCTTTTTTTTTTTTTAGGACTTAATTACTTAATTTATTTTATTTACTTACTGAATTACTTTATTTCCTTTTACAGATCATATTTCGCTTTGCTCTTGCGCTCTTCAAGTGCAAAGAGGAGGAATTTTTGAAACTTCAGGACACCATGGGTATTTTTAAATATCTTCGATATTTCACATGTACAATCCTGGATGCAAGGTAACAATTTTTGTTTATTCGCTTTGTTCTGTTTTTTAGAACCACAATATAAGGAATTATTACAGAATTGGCCTGTTGTCTTATAAACTATAATAATATGTTCTCTTATGCCATATCAGGCATGACAATAGTACCCTCACCTTCAGTTCAGTACTCCCCAGATGTTTATATATCCCAGAAGTACAGAGCTGACACAATTTCTTTGCACCTTTCTCCCCCAGAAAGCTGATGAATATGGCCTTTGTGGACATGAATCCCTTCCCCATGCGACAGATCCAGAACCGACGCA
This sequence comes from Sternarchorhynchus goeldii, assembly GCA_028565775.1. Lineage (NCBI taxonomy): Eukaryota > Metazoa > Chordata > Actinopteri > Gymnotiformes > Apteronotidae > Sternarchorhynchus > Sternarchorhynchus goeldii. Next base: position 3,416,651 of record JAOXYF010000007.1, on the reverse strand, counting down.
CCTTTCACCTGGAGAAGGTTCGTCTGGAGCTCACTGAGCTGGAGGCCATTCGACAGACATTCCTGAGGGAGAGGGAAACCAGCCAAGACGGGCGCACAGTCATCAGTGACGACGAGGAGGACAACTAAACTACCACCAGCAGCCAAGAGAACAATGCCACATTCCTGTTTTTTCCCCCCTAGTCATACTCCACACTATACCCATCTCACTGTCTTTGGAGAGCCTGTGGTTCTAAGAACACATGGTACAACTGATAGGGACCAAAGAACATTAAGATGCCATCAACCCACAGTTGCATATGTTTAATTTTTTTTATTGTTTTTTTTTTTTATTTTTTTTATTGAAGTTTGGTATCATAAATCAGTATTACAGTCCAGATCAGTGCAATGGATTCTGGTATATGTGTACAATAGCTGGTGATCCTGAGAGTGCAAGAGTTCAGGTAATATCCATACTGCTACAACAGCATTTTTCATTGTTTTAGTAGCCACACTTTAATCTATCAAAGCATTACAACAAAAAAACCTTGATTATCTAAATCAGTGCATTTACTGTCACTTGTTTACTAGTTTATGCAAAGTTTATTTAGCATTGTATATTGTTTTCTATGAGTGGTTATGTCTTTGTGAAATATACATTATTTCTATTTTTGTTCATCCAAATTCCACATTCTTGGTACTCCTAAGTCCATTTACTGTGTGTTCTGAAGCACTTGTATCACTTTAAATTAGGGATGTACTATTTTACGACACGTTTTGTAAAGTGAGCAATAGTGAATTCTGTCCTTCAGGAAATGTCTGCAGAGGTTCAGTAAAAATTCCTTTCAGTCGTGAGATGCCACTCAGCTGCTGAAAAAACAGCTCTTGTATAATGGCCATCGTTCAGGCTGTCAGAGCAGACTGCTTATTTTCTGCTTGAATGACATCTCGTTGTTAACAATTGGCTGGATTCTCAGCCACATATCCAGTGCTGTGTGTGTCATGCATGTTGTCGGATTGACAGCCAAGCAAAGCTGTATTTCAGGACTAATTACCAGTTGTGGCCTTGAATTCCAGAGGAGTGTGATTGATGTGGGTTCATCCCCCCCCCCCTCCCATTTAAAAAATTAAGTTGCAATGTTAACGTTCCTTCATTTTGGTACATTACTTCTTGAATAATAAGTGAGTTTACCTGGTTATACCACCTTCAGTTGTAAGCAGTATTATAATACTTTTATAATAATCTAACTTTTAATTGTGCCATTTGCTAACCTTCCATTTATTATAAACTGCCCTCTGTTTATTTTAGTGCTTCAGTAAAGTACAGTGTGTAATGGGATGTTAAGGCTCCATTTGACAAAGCAACAACACATTTTTCAGTTTATTGCACTTTTTGTAGTTCTATCTTAATTCTGCTATTTTAATGACCTGATTTCAACAGATATATTGACTAGTATTAGGAATACAGTAATCTCAATGTATTTGCATCTGTAATAAGATTTTCTGGTAGGTTAGTTTGATTAGGGATTTTCTTCCCTGTTTGTGTGATCAGAAACTATAAGTACTCACAGTTGTCTGTGTAAACTTATTACAGTGTGTGTTTACTGATTTCCTAGTGTTCATAAAAATATGAAAGAAAAAAATTAATTGACCAATAATCCCAAACTGTGAATTTCCTCTTGGAGAGCTGGTCTCTCAGTTGGCCACAAACATGACGTTTTTTAGAATATTCAAATTTTGTTGGACCTAAAGTTTCTTGGATATGGGTCGGTGTGCTTGTGATCAGTGGTGTAATACAAACTTTATGACTGTATTCCCTACCTACATTTCTTATAATGGCTGTGGGATTCTGTTTTAAATTTGGGTTGAGGACAGTTGCTGTACACATCCCTTTCTCACTTAGATGAGAAAAATGTTTCTATTCCTTTTTATGCTGTTCATATACAATGTTTCTATTCTGTTTATGTAAATATTTTCATAATGTTTTGAACGGATACCTTATTTGACAAGTCTGCTTCAAAGTGATCTGCTACAGATTATTTTTTTAATTTAATAAGTTAGCATTTCAAGTTTGCATCGACACTGCTCGTCATTGCAAATTATCACACAGATCATGCCACGTATAAAACCAATTAGACATGTAATCAATTTGAATGTTCTTACAAATTGCTTCACAATGTAATCATACTCCTGTTCTACATTAGTGGTGTGATCATTCAATAAACTGCAAATAACTGCTGCTTTAGATTAAAGTGTAATTTCATTTATTGTCTTCTGGTGACAGTTTAGACTTTATGTTCTCCCCGGTACATCCTTGCATATTTTGACAGGAAACTGAAAATAGAACACAACAAAACAATACACAAGGCCCCCCTTAAGTTCCTTCCTGGTTTTCTTCACTATATCCGTTCTGCCCAAGTGGACAGCGCTTGAATATTGGGTCGCATCGTTCTGAGTTTAATTTATTAGTGTGAAAACTAACAGCTGCAGAAAATCATTTTTAAAGGTCACGCGCATTTGTCCTTTTTCTCCTGCAGATGGCAGTGTTGCATGCTGTGTTTAATAAAGACGAGTGCTTGAATTAAATTTTTTTTACGGTGTTCATTAGGAAATTTGTTCTTTTAATGTGTGCCTTATAAGTACAAATCCATAGGCTACTAACTGGGGGGGGGTGTCCTTACGTCGAAAATCGTTAATTATAAATTATACTTTAAAGCATTTACTTCACGACCTTAGTTAGCAGATCTTAGCTACTTTGTTGTCACTTAGTTATTGAGAGTACTTGTACCGGCGTCTTGCAACGGAATAAATGTTAGCTATCTTGAACTCAACAGGTGGCGCATGAGCGAATCATGGGGTGAAAGCAAACGCTTCTACTGAATAAGTCATCAGTTCCTGCAGTTTGAAGTACGAGCAGTAAGAAGAGACTATAAATGTACTGCCAGCAACTACCTTCAGTTGCGCGCCGAATATACTGCTATTAGGAAGCATTTTGATATGAACAAATACGGTAAGACATTATTTTAGAATGTAGAATTACCTTATTAAGTGTCCTTATTAAGTTTGCTGACTAGTAAGAAATGACATCGTTTCCACAAATGATGCGTTCTGATGCGTACGGACAGCATAAGACGGCATGTTAACGACGCAAACTAAACTGCGTGCCTCATGAGTTATCTCATCTGTTTTAACGGGCCTGGAAGTTAAACTATTACTTACGTTATACATCATATGTGTCATATATGTATATGGCTGTACAGCTGGTTATTATTCGCGACTAGTTCTAACTCTTTGAATGCAGAATAACACAGTAACGGTTCCATTTCAATTTTTAGAAGTTATAAGAAGGGAATGTAGATATCATCCTGCTTAGATCGCAAAATACAAGAAAAACGTTTTGAAGGTGTAATTGTTTTATATTAAATATTTAGTCCCGATTGGTTTGTGTGTATTGACACATCAATTTTCCTGCGATTGTCACTGACCTTTTTTTTTGTTTTGTTTGGTACAGCATGATATTCAGTAGTCATCATACTTTCAAAAAACATGTTAATCGTAATTGTTTAGAGCAGGAAGTTGCAGACTTAATACCATTTTGTTAAGAACTTTTATTCCATTTTATAAAGAACTTTCATTTTATGTCAAATAAACGGAAGCCTTCTAACCCACAAAGCATAATAGGCTAAAAGAGGTTCAGACTCTCTGATGTGATGGAATGCATACAGCATGCTAGAACATGTCCTGGGTGGATGAGTATAACTTCAGTGCTCTGTGTAACTGAAATGCATCAAAACACCCCCCAGATATAAATACATATCTTTTCGCAGCATCTCTGGAATTCTGTGTGCTACCCTAAGGGAATACCAACTGGACCTGTAGATCTGTTTGTGTTGAACTTCATCAAGACACTCCTGTCATCAATGAGGACACCAGGCATGGCGGTGTTCAAGCAACAGAAGGTGGAAGACTTTTATGAAATTGGAGAGGAGCTTGGAAGGTGAGTAACAGGACAAATTTCCGTGCACTTGTCTACAACCGCTACACCCTAGCAAGCAGTGTATACACTGTCACAAACCAGAGAGTATGCTCTCAAGTCCTAACAAATGGTTTGCTGGTGTTTGAGAAGGGAGGGGCTGCAAGTAGTCATAGTTGGAGTAACATGAGAAGTTTGGCACCATCCAATTAGTTGTCTCTGTTCAACAACATACTGTGGTTGTGTTTTTTTTTTAATGAACAATATCCTAAATTGAATTACAATGTAAATATGAAAAAAAATTAAAGCTATATTAACATTAAATTCTAGTTCTCAAATCCAGTTCATGAAACAATCAGGAAAAGACAGTTTGTTTTTTTTTCTCTTCACTTGGCAGTCACTCCTCAGTGACTTCTTTCTCTTGTAGATCATACTCTACCACAGAGCTGCCCCAACAGGCAAGCCCAGCTCTCATCACTAAACTAATGAATATCAACTGAAAAAACATGACTCCCAGTACCTATTCAGGAGAAGGAAGTTATAAATCAGTCCATAAGGGAAATGGGGGTTATAGTGTTCATTTTTCTTGTTAGCTTTCAGGAAAGGTGTAGCTTTACACCTAGGCGGGTTGCCCTGTCCTCCTGACCTGTGCTTGAAGAAGAAGTTCTGAAAGGCAGCATTTTGTGAAGCTGGAATTTCACAGATTCTGTCCAAAGCCAACCAATTTAAACTTGAATCCTTAAAAGGCAACACATCAGAATGAAGTTGTTCTGTTATGAAAAGATAGGCTAAAAGAGTTACCATAGAGATGAGCTAAGATGGTGGATGTTTGTTATTGTTTTGAAAATATAAGAAGCTTCACCACCATCTCTTTGGCTGGTTTTGTGTCCAATGTTCCCTCCCTTGTGTTCCCTCCATCAAAGTGTTTTTTACACACCCTGGCTTGTAAATGGGATGTTAACAGACTACACTGTGGTGGTAACTTCTAGATTGTACTGTCAAAGCTTAAAACTTTACCATTCATGAGATAAAACTTTAACCAATACAGATTGACCATCTTATTTCTCTCTTGCATTACCTTTTGAAAGCAGTAGGTATAATTACCCTTTAAATGGTTTTGTCAGTAGTGTTTACCCAGTATATTTTTATAAAACCAAACTGTAATGGGGGTCAGCTGTTTTTGTGGTGAAAAATTTATTGTACACGAACACTAATCTTAAGCGAAAGAGGAAACAGCACATATGTGGTTTCACAGAACTGTCTGTGGCAAGTAAAAAACAGACACACAGAGAGAAAGTAAGGCTCAGAACTGGAAAAAGCAAGACTTGTAACAAGCTTTTTAAAGAGTAGGAGTATGAGGTAGTAATACACAGGCAGGCCCACGGCCATGAGCCACTTTTTCATCGTGATGTGCATGTGGGTTGGGGCTACTCTGCATATTTCTCCATGAATCACTTAAGCAAAGTGTAGTGGGGATCAATCGAGACCTTATTCCAATTCTAAAATGGACTGCAGACACGACATTATACCGAGTTTTTCTTTTAGCGTGCACCAGAACTAACACTATTAATGAATTTCTGTTGATATTAATTCTATTTCTAATGTGTTTAGACAACATGTGTTTTAAGCAGATGTAGGGAAACATTTTTTTCATTTTTGGTTAGGCAGTGGAAGGAAGTGAGATGGAAGAGATAGATCACTGATGAGAATAATTATACTCATATACCAAGCAGTACCAAGTCCTGGATATTTAGCTTGGGTAGCTTGATTCATGCTAGAAGAACGTGCTTTCAGTCTCCTGTATTAGGAAACTGCCATTTCATTCCTTCACACTGTCTCCACCACTGGTGGTTTGCTAAAGGAAGTTTTGTCATATCAGCGTCCAACATGTTCTTCCTCATTTTCTTTTTGGTGTTTTTTTTTTTTTTAAAAAGGTGTACTTATGGTGTAGTTTACCTGTTCATTTAGGTTTTGTATGTGTGCTCTCACCTCAGAGTTTCCTCAGGTAGACTATGGTACATTTTTTGAGTGCGTCACAACACATGAACCATGATGACTAATTAACACAGCATTCAAAGGCTGCATGTGGTTACTTTATCTTGCTGCAAGGCTTCAGTACTGATGCACATTTCCAATTAAGACGTGCCATACTGACATACTAGGTTTTGTTTCTTCTCTGAGGATTCTCAAGGAGTTTGATAGTTAAAGTGCATGGAGAGCTGCTGCTTTTTGATAGGTGGTATTTATGACGATGTCATTTAGAGCAAAATACGTTTATCAAATCACCATATGCGCTTTTTTTGTTTGTGTGTTTGTAATGGACCAGTATGTTTATTTAAAGCAAGGTAGTGCATGGAAATCTCAAGGAACACTCCATGAGTAGTTCTTCCACAAAGCTGCACTGTCTATTCTAGACTACTATACTGTATAACATTGTAGTTTTAGTTAGTTTGATAGTCTACAAATGTTCTTCCTCCACATAAAACCTTCAGGTTGAGTTGAAACAATGTGTTGAAACAAAACGGTTGAATATTAAGCAGCTGCAGAAGGCAGTGAGAGCAAGTCAAGTTTAATTTCTGTACAGGGCAATGTGAAGTACATCTGTGTAGGTGGGATAATGACCTGAGTGGGTTGGTGGCCCCCTCTGGAAAGTCTAGTTTCTCAGCAGTGACAGACAGTCAGAGTGAAGCAATGTTTTAGTCAACACTTATTATGCCTGAACTTACTGAGTCTGTGAAGCATTATAAAAGCTGTAAATTAAAAATAAGTTATAGTTACACCTATCTATTTTATTATTCATTTTCAGTTTTATTCACATAACTTTTTTTTACTGTTCAGACAATGTAATCTGTGTTTACGTTGTGTCTTCTTACTATGTAAGGCCATCGAGGTTATTTACTTTTTAAAGTTAAAACAACAACAAAAAAATTATAGTGTGTGACAGACCCTCACACTTCTCATGCTCATACTCCCTTGTATCTAAGGATTTTTTAAGGACTAATACTTGTGGGTCTTGTAGGTTGCAGTTTATTATGCTATTGAGGGTTTCCCTCAGAGTGTGTTATTGATAGCTGAATTTGAATACTGGGCTGGCGCCACTCAGGCAACCACAACGCCAGCCGGGGCCTCGGCAGAGCTAATACCCAGCAGCTGTTGGGAGTGGAGAGTCCAGTGAGACCTAGAGCTGTCATAGCTACAGGCAGGCTTAGACTGAAGCCAGCCGGCACTCTCGCTATGGGAGCCCTCCCTCCCTCTCCAGCCGCTCTTAGGACCACACCATGAACAAAGTACCCTTATAGGAGAGGTGGGTGTAAATGTTCAGATTAGTTTGTTGCATCATAGGAGAGTTTTTTTCTTAGTGTTTGAATTATGTGATTTACAATGGTAGAGTTTGTCATGTAGCAGGAGGCTCAGGTTCATTGGCCTCTGTGGATGCTTTTCTTAGAAAAGCTTGAAATGGCTCATGTTTGTTCATTGCAGTTTCTCTGAGGATCTGTTATGACTCAGTGCTTGAGACCACATTTATTTTACCTCCTTTGTTACTTGGAGTCCGACTCCTCATAGGTGGACAAGTATGAGTGATTTGTGAGCCAGCAAAATGCCAGAGAGTGGTCTCTGGGTTGGAACTGTGTTGAAGAAATAATAGATGAAAAGAAGCTTTGAGATGCACAGTCCCTCTGACAGGTTTGAGTTTTCCCCAGACCCAATAAGAGAAGCCCAGCCCTAAGGCAGTGCATTCTAGCCTAGCCTGTTTTGGTCTGTTTTACAGGGTGTGCATGTGAATCATATTTTTCACCCTCAACTGTTTCTGTAGTTTCTGAGAAAGGAAGCAGGGGTGAGCTAACCGCACCACTGTGTGTCCAGGTGGAGACCTCTGAATGCAGACTTCTCTGATCTATAAGTGACAAAGTTCACAGAGTGGTGCGTGAGTGTGTGTGATAAGCCTGACCACAATCATTTATATAATTAAATTAAGTTATTGAAAAAAAATGTATTGCACCACTAGAGCATTCACACACAAGCATTAAACAGCCCCTAACATGAATGTTGAATAATTCTCTGATGTCAGAAGTTAATCAATGTTTATATTTTTCATATTAGCAGGCATAGCTATTATGTCTAGATTTGCAGACTTGTACCATGTAGTGAGATCAACATAGACTTATCTGTATGTCAGTATAATCGACAATTCTAAAACATCTGCAGCGAGAACCCCTTAGAAACAAAGGCCTAGCCTAAGTGGAACTGAACTGGAATGCGTGTAACTGTGACCCTGTCAAGGCACAGACTTAATCCAGGCCCCTCTCAGAGCCCCATGCAGACCATCAGCACTTCACCCAAAACAGGGCTGGCAGGTGAGAGTGAAATGGGCAGTGGCTGGGTTAAAATTAACCCTGATAACACATGGAGCCATGCAGCCTATCACAGCCCTATGTGAAGCACACGAAATAATGTCTGTACTCGTCCCATAATTGTCTGTTCCCTCTGTTAATCCACTTTGTGCCCAAGAACATTGTATGTTCGGACGCCTCAAACAGAGAGATGATGGATGAATAAGGAAATGTTGTATTGCATCTGACTAAACCCTGGAAAAGGTTCATGGCACTTCTACTTTGATGTTGAAGAGTATGTTTTTATTATTTCATATTTACGCCTCCACCCACAGAAACATTTAATGTTCTTAAAGTGCGTCACAGTCGGCCTCTGGCATTCTCCAGGCTGATTCGCTCTCTCCAGCACATCTCAGATAAATCATCCCCTTTGTCACTCCACCTCTCTCAGTATCCCTCTAATCCATCTGCCCTGTCTCTGCCCCAATATGATATCTTCGTGACTTAGTGGGCCATCTGGAGTGAGCACCAGTGGCACTGTCTAAATGGCCCAGACTGATAGACAGGATGAGTGAGCTACAGCGGGAGAGGCGAGCCTGCTTAGTCAGCTCTGATACAGCTTCCTATTTCTGCACTCTCCACTAAGTCATGCAGGTTGGCATAACTGCAGAGGCAGAATCCTTAACTCTGAGAAAGAGAAACATTCTCTTTTCCGCTTGTTCAGTTTTTTTTTTTAAATCATGAAAGTGTATTTTAATTGTAGAATAACAGGAATTAGAGAAGTGCACAGTATGAAATATGAACAGAACTATATCCTGTAGGGTCATAGTTGTATTCTGTTCCCTTTTTTGATGCACCCGGTGAATGTTTTTGTTCTAGTGCACCATATAACTCAGTTCATTCACTTTCACGGGGATCGATAGACACCTCTCTATATAACATGACGCAACATGAGATGAGAAATCCTGTCTGAACTTCTCTTTAAACTGCCAAGTATGATATTAACCAATAGGTGTTCCATGCATTTAATGTATCTGAAGTTACATTAGACGTCAGAATGAATACAATTGAATAAAACTGTTGCAAAAATGTGAAACAAAGCGATAACAGAATGCTTGACTCAGTAATACAGTGAGTAGGAGGAAGGCATTTCTCTAGTGTGTGTTCTTCCTACTGCATACCTCCCATGTCATGCAGACTAGCTGAAGGATTTCCCCTCAAAACTCACTCTCTGGGAGGTATTTTGCTCACAATTCAAGCTTCAAAGATTTGTTCTGCTGCTATATTCACTTATTATCTGTATACTAAATTGATTACTGAGTATGTGAGAAGTTGGTAGAAAAATGGTTTTTTTTTTTTCCCATCTCTGAATTGCTTAATGTATCAGACCCTTGTCAAAGAAATAGACCTTCTACTGCACTGAAAGGTTAATTAGTTCTAACTACACAGTGATCTCAGAGGATGTTCTTACCTAAAGAATCTAATGTCTAAATGATCAAACTCTCTTTCACGGATTGTATCGTATTTCATTACCTGTGAAAATAAATGAAAAGAACAAAAAGCATTTAGCACTTTTGTTCATGCCCAGTTCAACAAACATACATCCATAGCTGTTTATGGCAGTCGTAACTGGTGGACATCTTGTCTTTCAGTGGGCAGTTTGCTGTAGTGAAGCGATGTAAGGAGAAAAGCACTGGCGTGGAGTACGCGGCCAAGTTCATCAAAAAGCGTCAGAGCAGAGCGAGCAGGCGGGGTGTGCGGCGCGAGGAGATCGAGCGCGAGGTGGACATCCTCCAGCACCTGCAGCACTCCAACATCATCTCACTGCACGATGTGTATGAGACCCGCACCGACGTGGTGCTAATGCTGGAGCTGTGAGTGACACTTGAACATCCAGGACATATGGAGATGTAGAACTGAAATGGTTAATTCCTTATCTGGCTCTAACCTATGTCATGAACTGTCAAAATTGTAACAAGTGTTTTTTGAGTCAGGTCACTATTTTTCTGGGGTCCTGTGTTCCAAGGGTTCCCAGTTGCTCAGATTTATATGGCACATAATGGGAACGTGACAAAGGGTGATGTGTTCCTGGGGTTCTATGTTCTGCAGTTCTATATTGTATACATGTGCTCTCTCATGGTCCTGTGTTTCCTGGCTCAGCATACCACGTAATAAGACCTGGGGGGAAAAAAAGCTGTTTTCACTTAATATGACAGGTTAATATGTTGTGGGAACTTGTCAAATAGGTTTTCTGTTCCCCTGTACTGCCATATGGTTCTCTAAATAATAGGCCTAGGGTTAAGGTTAAGGTTAGGAGGGTTAATGTGTGCTAACAGAATTCTAAACTGGGGAATGTAGGACCCTGGGAACATAGATACACTCCCTTTTGAGTTTTGGTACTAGTTGTACACAGTGGAAAAAGTAGGTGCTAGGCAATTTACTGTATTTAAGGGTTTTCTTTTCGATACATGTCTTTTGGACTCCTCCGTCATTGTGTTTGCTGTATGTCTGCAGACCTGATGAAAGGCCTGATTTGGGTTTGTTCTTGCCCTGATGTGTGCATGAGAGCAAGGACCCCCAATCAGGACTGATTGTGTGAATTTAATCTGAATTTTTGGTAAATGGCATAGGCTGTCAAAGGAAGTAAGATCATGTCTAAGTTAAATGAATGTGTGTGTGCATTTTTATATGTGTGGATCCAGCACGAAAATGGAAAGGGACACAACGTTCATGAGAACATGTGAACTGAGGCACTAGTGAGGATGACAGAAAAGGAACTAAGGAGGGTTGAAAAGGGGGGAGTTGAGAGCAAGACAGAGAGCCTGAGAGAGTGAGGAGGTCGAAAGAGAGAAACAGAAAGAATGCAGTGTTTTTGCTGTGAAGAGTTTGCCAGCTTGCTAAATGTCTGATGTATGATATGATGTTGCTTATTTTGAAGTTACTTAAAAAGTTGCATGTTGCATCAGAGCAACTGTGTGTTTCTCTTAGTCTCACTTAAGATTGCAGTAAGAGAGAGTGAAATGTACATGTGAGAAAGGTGAGAAAGTCTGGTCAGCAAATACAAACTCAACAAAGTTCAGCCTCAACAGTGTGAACTTATTTTCACAAATAGCAAATTGACAATATTAGAGATTAAAGAGAAAATCTTCTTCTTAATCTCTAATATTGTCAGTGTGCTATTTAATTATTATGTCTTTGTTGTATAATATGCTACACACATCTGAGAACGTGTGGTGGTATTTATGTTTGAATTAAAAAACACCGTTGTACATTTGCGTGTGTTTTCAGGGTGTCTGGAGGAGAGCTCTTTGACTTCCTGGCCCATAAAGAATCTCTGAGTGAGGAGGAAGCCACTGAGTTTATTAAACAGATCCTTAATGGAGTCCAGTACCTGCACTCTAAAAGCATTGCACATTTTGATTTGAAGGTATGTGGCATATTCTAGCAGTTCTAAGAGCAGTCTTACTGTTGTAAAGCCTCTAGGCTGACTTCCTTGTCCTTTGTAGTATTTAATTTAGACTAGGAGTGGGTGTGGCTCTGCAGCAATCTTTCTAGTTGTCTTTTTTTTTTTTTTTTTTTTTTTAAATCAGTATTTAATTCAACCTTTGAATCTGTAGCAAGCACTGCCTCTGAACACCCTATCCAATGAAATAAAAACAAGCCTGTTCTTAAAGCATCTCATAATAGAACCTTCTTATCTCAGGTAATGAGCTATTCATAGCACCATTCTGTGCAGTGGCCTTTTGCACACTTACAGCTGCCCTACACAGGATTTGTACATTCACTTACTGTACTTTGCATACTTATGAGGAGAAGGGAGGAATAGGAAATTGAACTGTTGCTATGGTAGCAGATCATTTCTGTATTCGCTTTTTTAGAGGATCTGTCCTACTATGAACTCTGTTGCATAGCAACACCTGTAGCTCAAAAGGAACCAGCATGGTACATGGTGCCTCTGTTTGCGGCCTGTAAAAACAATGTGGAAATCATAAAAGAAGTGAAGTGCTGTATTTACCATTTGTACTGTCTATTGTGTGCATGTCCAAGGTCTTTGAGTACACTTCTGCGGCATTAACCCCCCATTTCCTATCATATGTGAGGAAATCATTTTCTTCTGCCTTTCATTAGTCAGCTTTTGCCTGGTAACTCCCATATGATAAACTTCCATAGATATGAATAGCATGGATTGAAAACGTGTCCCAGTCATCAGCAGAGCTGTCTGTCCAGACTCATGTTCACACATGTGTTGCCTGGCCTGAGTCCAAGCATTCAGACACTGCAAGGTTATCAGCCACTCATGCTGAGGGATGTCACCCATGCGACTGCCCATGATAATCCCCATCCTGTTTTCCCAAGTGCTACGTCTGCTCCTCCTCCAGCACATTCTGTGTGCCGCAAGGACAACCAGACACTAATAGTCCAGCTGGGCATGATGATGTCACAGAGAGGACATGCGCCCTCCTTCCAGAAAGAACCTATGAAGCCGTGGCTTGTCTGTTTTAGAGAATTTTCATAGTGGTACAACAATTCTCTTTAAAAGAAGAAATTTGAAGTGTTAGGCTAAATATTATGTGTTGGCCTAAATATAAAGTATGAAAAAATGTGAAAAGCAATAACAAGCATTAAGCAATTTTTGTTTTGATTCTGAAATATTCTTGTCATTATTATTATCTTAATGTTTCAGCCTGAAAATATTATGCTGCTAGATAAAAATGTGCCAATGCCTCGGATCAAAATTATCGACTTCGGCCTTGCGCATAAAATCGAAGATGGTGTCGAATTCAAAAACATTTTTGGGACGCCAGAATTTGTGGGTAAGGTGGATAAGACCTGGTATGTGAATGAGCTTTATTTAAATATAATGGTTACATTCTGATAGCAACCACATTTGAAATTCTATGCAACTTTTAGCCTTGAATTGATTTATATGAAGTATCTTGAAGTGATGCTTTATATAAAGTAGTTTTATGGTTGTGGTCTGTTTTTAGCTCCAGAGATAGTCAACTATGAGCCTCTGGGATTACCAGCAGACATGTGGTAAGTGGTCTTAATTGGTTGCCATTTGGTGTTTTGCATAAAACAGGTGTCAATACTGCTCCATGGCTTAAGTGTGTGTGTGTGTGTGTGTGTGTGTGTGTGTGTGTGTGTGTGTGTGTGTGTGTGTGTGTGTGTGTCCCAAACAGGAGCATTGGAGTTATCACGTACATCCTGTAAGTGTGAATTGCAGAATTTGGGTTCCCACTTTTAGGTGTTACTTCTGTGGGCTGGTGTGTTAAACCCAGATTATTATTAACCCTAGACTGAGCAGAACCCCTTCTGAGTTCCTATTAAAGCAAAATCCCAGTGGCCTCCTCCCATCTCTCCAAAAATCCATTTAATTAATTATGTTTTGCTGTGTTTTATAAATCATGTACATTTTTGTATGAAATACTTCTTGAGGGAGATATTGTGAACAAATGACCTCCAATAGTCTTTTATAGGGCATAGGATTTTAGCCATGGTAATGAAACTTGAAGAGTCTTGTGTATAGCTATTAATTAAATTAGATATGTAATTTAAAGATTAGTGACGCACTGCTACCTGTGACTTTTAAATGAACATGATAAAAAGACAATAAAATAATGTGTAGTCAAATAGGTTGAGATGGGCTACAAGATCAAACCAGCACAGCTGTTTTTTTATGATATTGTTTACACTGGTGCTTTTCTGGTACAAAAAACAACAGATGGAAATGTTATTTGACATGCTCTAATCATTTCCCCCGTTGTTGTTCAAGGATGTGAATGCAAAACATTTGAATAGCTCTTCCTCTAGAAGAGCTCAAGGCTAAAGCAGTGCTTTCCTCCTCTAGCCTCAGTGGTGCATCCCCTTTCCTGGGCGAGTCTAAACAGGAGACTATGGCAAACATTTCTGCCATGAACTATGAGTTTGATGAGGAATTCTTCGGCAGCACAAGTGAATTGGCTAAGAGCTTTATCAGACAGCTGCTGACGAAAGACCCAAGGTGAGATGTCCAATAAGAGCATTTCTGTGAGTAACAAGTCCTTACCCTCGAATATGCAGTGAATGAGTAGAGAGCTCTCTAATATCAGACCTTCCAGTGAATGAGTAGAGAGCTCTCTAATATCAGACCTTCCAGTGAATGAGTAGAGAGCTCTCTAATATCAGACCTTCCATTGAATGAGTAGAGAGCTTTCTAATATCAGATCTTCCAGTGAATGAGTAGAGAGCTCTCTAATATCAGATAGATGTCCAGAATGCTTTTACAGTTTCAGTCCAGGCTGAAACATGTCATGAATACATCACCAATTATGAGCTGAAGAATGGTGCACATCTTCTGTGGTTTGAACTGGCATTTGCTCAAAGATGCATGTTTGAACACGAGTCTTCTACCCAAGCAGGGATATTCTACATGTTGCCGTACTGTTCTTGTGTTTTTTGAATGGAACTTTCTTTGTGTTTGTTTAACAGAAAGAGGCTTACAATAGAATGTGCTCTCAACCACCCATGGATAAAGGTAACCATCTGGATGACTTTGAGAGCTTCGTTTTCACTGCTTGTGTGGATTGCTATTAGTACATTTTTGCAACTTTTATAAGGTAGTGGTAGCACAGGATTTTTTTGCACTAATTACATAAATTTTGCATAAATTACTTTTACTTTTGTTCACACCACAAGAAGAATTTATGTTTAAGGTTAACATAGAACGGCAACCTAATCCGAAGTACCAATGCCTGTTTTACCATAAGAGTCAAACAACCATTCAGTATCCCTGCACGTGTGTATGCAGTGTCATTGCGTGTTCAGTTTCAAGATTATCCTGCTGGAGAACAACCACAACAATCTGCATGTACATGTGTTTTTGCATCATGGACCGTCATCCTTGTTTGGTAAACAAACCACACTAATGGAATGGACAAGAGAACAAGCTGACTTCAGAGTGGTCTGTTAATCACTCTAACATCATGGCACTAACTTCCCTGAGCCTGGCAACACTCTCCACTTCCCTGCCTGAAACTGAGTGAAATGACTGACCAGTGCACAAGACATTCCCTTATTCAATCTTCATTTGATCCCTATGTCTGAAGTCCCAACAGCATGTGGAAGACAGCAGCCCTGGCCCAGAAGCCCAGCCAGGAAGCGAGACACATCAGCTGAAGACAAAGTGCTTGAAGGAGTATACCATTCAGTCTCACTGTAGTATTTCACCCAACAACACCTTTATCAATTTTGAACATTTTGCCAGTGTTGTGGAGGCCATCTGCCATGTGGAGACTGGCCTGGAAGAGGTGACAGATATACGAGAATCTCTACAGGATGACATTGAAGCTCTTCTCTCCATTTATAATGAGAAGGACGTTTGGTACAAAGAAGAGAGTGAGAGCATGCATCGGGGCCTTTTACAGGTCCACCATGAGTTGTGTAAGGTCAAGGCATTGAGGAAAAACCTCCAGGAGGACCTCAGGGCCACAGAAACAAGCCTGCAGAGTGTCAGTGTTCGCTACCTGGAGACTCGCCCACCTGGGATCCCTTTGAAAGGTGCTGGATGCCGAGCTTCACTGGCTACAGGAGGTGGTGACCTGTGAGAAAGGGGTGGTGGGGAACGGAAGAAACTGTTCCAGTCCCGCTCTCATCCCCGAGGTGAAGGAAGGTTCTGTGGAGGGCAGATCCACTGTAAGATTGAACCAGACAACACTCACTCTGGATGGAGGCTAGAATGGACATTTAACAAAAAGGCTTGAGATTTCCATGCAGTTTAAAATTCTTATGGAAGTTCTTAATTTCACACCCTAAAAATTTATAATATACTGAAAGTTTATACATTTTATGGAAATATTTTATTTTGTTAAATAATTAAAAAAAGATTAATTCTTTTGCACAAAAAAGCTTAGATAAATATGAGAACTGGTGCATTTTTGTTCATTTTTAAACTGTGGATGACCTTCGACTAGAAATGTATGTATGAAGTTCGTAGTTTCTTTTATTGGTTATTATGAAGGTGTAGATTTGGGATGTGTACATTATGTGAGACAGATTGTAGCTATTATTTAGCATTGAATGTAGGCTTCTACCAGCACTTTTATAGCAGTTTTAAATCAACATCCTTTAGAAAGATTTGTAATACTTGTTTTATTTACTGTTTTATTTAGGTTTATTAAATGTTAACCATGTTTTTGACTGACGGGAGCTAGCTCCTTTAGTTCATGTTAATTTGAGTAGTTTTGAACATTTCTTGAGACAGATTTATTTATTTGCTCATATTTAATCAAATATCTGATAATTAGTTTTAGTTTTAGCTCTTTAAATTAATCTAGCAAATTTGTTTATTAGCTGCATTCTGTAATGTATTGATTTTTTATTTATTTATTTATTTATTACATGCATAATGTCTGAATATTTAAATACCCCAAAGTGTTACGCTGAATATCATTATCATTTGCATAGTTTTACCTTCAGCACTTGTAAGCTTTCTTTACTTTAAGCATTGTTTCTGAGAATATTTTGTTTTTCGTGATCAGTGATTTATTTCTTTATATCCTGAATAAGTTAAAAATCTTCAGACTTAAAAAAACATGGTCATTTTTTGTAAAGTGAATTAAATTAAAATTAAAAACTTGATGGTTTAGGTTACAGATTATTGGTACTTGGTGCATTTTCTTTTTTTCTTTTAATATTAACCTATGTAATCTATATTGACTTGTATTCATTTTCAAAATCAATCTATTCTCTACTGACTATTATGATCTAAATGGACTTTATAAGCAACAACAGTCCTACATTATATGATTATACACTTCAAATAGATGTTGCAATATATATTATTACCATTACTGTTAAATCATTGATGTTACAGCAGTATGTAGCATTTGTTCTTGTCTTTTTCTCTAGCCTGTGAACTCTAGACAAGCTCTGGTGCGCAGACAGTCTGTGGTCAACATAGAGAACTTCAGGAAGCAGTATGCCCGTCGCAGATGGAAGGTAACACTCTGAACCCCTGTCCTGCTTTGCCAAACAACTAGTATATGGTTTGGTGCACAGCACCTCTTTGGATAGAGTGATATAATTATGGCTCTTGGCCAATTTTTCCACAGTTAAGACAGTAGTTACTGTATGTTGCACTTCTCTATGTCTGTAACAGTTCTCCTTCAGGATTGTAGCGCTGTGTAATCATTTGACACGCATGATGAAGAAACCGCAAGTAAGTGCCTCACATGCATACAAACATACACAACATACATGTGAGCTCATCAAAGTCATGAGTCGCTCTGACATTTTCCGAATGACAAAAGTTTTCAGTCTGAAAAAAGTCAGAATGTTGTACTCAAGACAAAATGTTTTTATTTACATAAATCAGAAACGGTTCAAGGTCTTATATTTACAATTTTCACATCTATTTTCAGTAAGAGTACAATTGTTTTGAGTGTGGTTGTTGTGATGAACAGGACAGGCCCAAAGACGGTTACATGGAGCGTACCATGGCCATGTTTGAGAGGGACTGTGAGAGCGACCAGGAGGATGAGGTACTGGTGAAGAGGCCCAGGACCAGGAAGAGGAGCAGCACCTCCTGAAGCAGCTCAGGGTTCCTTCCTGTGCAGAGGGCAGTGGGTCAGGCAGCAGTGTTAAAAACAAATTGATGTAAAACACCTCTGGCAGTGCCTTTTACAGGTACACACCTATCAAGGAATGTGTTTTATGAGAGGGACTGAGTCATCAGTAATGTACATATGCCATGACCGCACTCAAAAAAAACCCAACATATAGATGTTTAAGTAATTGTGTTAAGAAACATTGATGCACAAGGTGCCATTGTGGCTGATATTAAAATAGTATCTGTGCATAAAATACTGATGAACCTGACTAGGTGAGGGAAACGTAATAGATCCTTGTGTGCTTATAAAGACTGTGAGTGCAATGTTAAATGTTTAAACTGAAAGCTCTTTTAAACTGGTGTCTTGAAAAAAGTGCCTAATGTCTTAATATGTGCCATGACATTTTGCATTTATTTTGTAAAATATATACAAACTAACTATAATGGGTTTAGCCAGCAGCTTCACTGTTTACTTATGTAGTAATGCTAGTAAAGAGGAACATTTAATATTTTTCTGATGTTTGTTTTAAAAGTTCTCTGTGGGACCACTTCTTTAGTGTTTAATGTATGTAAAACTGAAAATAAGTGGTGAATAGAGCAATCAGTTATACTGGTATGTAAAACACACACACACATACATATATATCTCAGCCCATACTTGTGACTTAATGTTTTAGTTTAACAGATATACTGTGTTCAGATGTGTCCTTGACCATACAGCAGTTCAGGTTTATCTATAAGACTATAATTTTTTTTTTTTTTTTTAATGAATGTTATCCACATAAAAAAATAAAAAATCAGGTGACCACATGCTACCTCAAAATACACTTGAGAAACAAAACAGAAGCCACAGGTCTGTATGTATTTCTAAATCTAGTTTTAGTCAGTTACTAAAATACTGAAAACTCTGGCCTGTGTCTTCGCCCACTTGCTCTCAACCCAGACACAAGAACATTGTTCTTGTGGAATGTCCTTATATTTTTTAGGTTTAGGATGGCATTATGAGGTAATATTATATATTGCACCTTCCTGTTTCACTTGGCGTCTTATGAACGTTTGTTGGTTTGATGATCTGCCACTATAATGTGATGTATAGTGTTTTCAGGGAGAAAATCTGATATAAAGTTAAGTGAAAACTCATTATCTAGCTTTTCTATTATTGTATGAGTCGAGCAAACTCACCAGCTGCTTTCTCAATACAGTACTTCCCAGTCCTTTTGGAGGACGTGAGAGGGTTCCGGGCATATATTTTCACATTATATTCTAAAAATATTATCAAATTCAATACAAAACATTGTAAGCACGTTACCTTGATTCACACATACTTGGATCATTCGATAATAAAATAATCAATTTGTAGTACAGGTGAGATTTCTCATAATTTTGTGATTATGGGTAAGTTATGAGTACAAAGTATGTTTGTATTAACTCAAGTTGTTTCATGTTCATTACTGCATACAACATATGTAAAGAGGTAACTAAGTTGAATGAGAGCTGTTTCCCTGGGTGTTTGCCTATTTTGTACAAACAAGAAAAATAAATATTGAATATATTTATTATATTTTTTCTTTGTTTATCTTATTAATTGGTTTATTGTCATGTATGGGAGCCACTTTGGAAGCAGGTAAGAAGTCATTTTCCAATAATGTATGTGTTTATGTAAAATATAAGTATTAAAAATTTAATTTCCATTATTTACATGAAGATTCTACCCATGAGTTTATTTGTCTGTCTTTTGTCTCATACAGTTAGACCTTACAAGAGTAGTTCTGTTTAGGTTTGTGAAATCTGCACTGTAAGATGAGTGAATATTCCTACAGCATTTCCTGTCTTCATCTGTTTTGAGTGGTGTCCTTGTTGGTAAACAGAACTTTGCCAAATCATTTTGTAATGCCTTGTAGAAGCAGAGAGACCTTTGTGACAGCATTGTAGTGAATGGTTCTTATGAAATATTATTTATCATGATTATATCTTCTGAGATATTTATTTCTTTTTATTGTGATTATTGCTAAGTAGTAGTCTGTCCCCTCCTCTGTACTATTACAAAGACGTGAGGAGTGCTATGAAGTCTATGCCACTAATCTTGGATGTTGAGATGGCGGAACTGAAATGGGACTCGGTATGGCGGCGTGATAGAATTTGCACAGTTAGGCTGATCTGTGGCCAGTTTAGCTGGTTTTCCCATTTCATCGTTATACTGCACAATTGATCATAGGATAACAGTAAAAGGTGATGAATAAAAGGGTGTAGTATTTACCATTTTGTCTATCATTTACTGTTCTTTATTGTCAAATGTAATTTTGATACGTATTTGATCACAAAATATAGACTTGTTCTGCTCATGTCTAATTCAGACTTCTAGTTCTGCCAGTTGATTTCTTCCAAGCAACAGGAGCTGATTCTTTCAGAAATGATATACTGCAATATTGCTATTTCTAGGTGTAACGGCGGGTTTGAGGGAGCAGAAGACGACGCTACTGGGTACATGCTTGGTATTTATTAGTAGCACGGTTGCCAGTGGCGTTGTAAAGCAGTCAAACACTAAGTTAAACACAAGGTAAAACACAGACAACATCCGGGGTTTACCGGTATGGCTGTAGGAATGCAGCTTGTAAACACGAACTGAAGCCAGCGTGCGCATCAGAGGCTGTCAGAGCAGTTAGACAAGCGAAGCCAATGTACAGCACTGTTTGTGTTGTGCAGTTGCTTTAGGTAGTCGCTAGGTGAACGATCACCAGGTGAGATTAATTGGCAGTGTTTGTGAACGAGGCAAAGATGAAGTGGTGGGCGTGGCCTGCTGGCTGGGTGCCCGGCGTGACGTGACACTAGGTCATAATCTATGTGTGTGTGTGTGTGTGTGTGTGTGTGTGTGTGTGTGTGTGTATTTTGGGATGATAGGGGCACAAATTATTTTTTCTGTATGATGTCAGTGCCATTGCTGATCTCAGCAGCTTCACAGACTCAGGTTGTCCATTCTGGCTTTGACTTCATCACATTTCTCTGCTGTTGTGAGAGGAAGCGGAAACAGCTGTCATGAACATAGCCGGTACTCCACAGCTGGGCATGGAACATGGCTATAATGACAGTCAATGTTTTAAAAGTACTGACACAGATGACTTTAGTGGCTTTGGATTTCTTTTAATCTATGTGACACACCATGACTTGTAGTGAAATTATAGGAGAGGTTGTCACTGTCTGTAAAGCATGATTACGTACTTCAGGGATTACGTACTTGATGAGCAGGGAGTGGGTTCAAACTGTACGTTACTGTTAGGATAATATTTTACTGCTGTGTTACAAAGGTAGCAGTGATTTGTCATTTTAGAAAACATTGTGTGTCCCACTACTACGGTCCAGAAGATTATAGCTTTATCCAATCACCAATACAAATATTGTTCTTAGATTTATTTTCAAATATTAACAGGTGTCCTTGGATAACTAGACACATGATAAAACATCAAATACAGGTGTTCTTTCAGGATTTCACCAGTAGAACAGTTTTTTTCTTTTAATCATTTGAACAAATAAACTAGCTTCCATGTCTTGTATTTATCTAATCTTACTGCCCTAAGTTTAATGTTTAGAATATCCTAAATTATTTGATTGCAGTAGCGTTCTTTGTGATTTCTCGCCATATGTTTGGTCATTGCCCCATCTAGTGGCTGTACGTGGCAACCAGACATATTCATGACAGTGCATCTAAATATAAAAACTTTGGGAAATATCGCCCTCTACTGGACTAAACGTAAATATGCACGTGGGTCCTTTGCTGCTTTGCTACTTACAGGTTTTCTCAGGCGCTTTGTTGCATTTCTCTTATCATCACTAACGTTTGTAAACGTAAGTGTAAGTGTATTTTTGAAACGCATTCGTCTTCATACACACATTCCTCTTCAAGAAGGAAAGTCAAGATTTACCTGAGAACAATTCATCAGTTCAAGATATATTTGCCAAAATGTATAATGGAATACGATGGATACGATGTGCTTGATGGATTGTGAAAACTGGTCCAATATATTTGAATGTTATGACCTATACTGATCTAATACACTGAATAACTAGAGCGCATTTTGATCAACATGACATAAGCAATTGATAGTGTAAGAAACAGCAGACAATTGTTTATAATAGTTTGCATGAACATACCAAAACATTTGTTGTTTGTTCAAAAGCCTGAAAAATTGCTTTTATAATGTACTTAATTGACTTGAACAAGTAGTTTTGGGAATTTAAACTGTGATCTGAGGAATATTCCTGAGAATGACTGAGAAAAACTAGTAGTTAAGATCTAACTTTATGTCACCAGTTATGTAAAATAGTGAATTTTAGTGAATTACTAAAAATTTGTGAAACAGAGATCACCTGAGTACGGCGAATGGGTTTCAAATGATTGTACTACAAAGACCTCTGTGTCGGGAAAGTCCAGTCACTGCTTATTCCTGGCCACAAATACAGGAAGACAAAAGACAAAAGAAAGGAAGAGAAAATAACACTCTCTGAGAAAAGGTTATTTAAAAGTATAGTTCAGGGGATGAATAAAAAAAAATTCCAAGTCACTGAAAATCCTCTAAAGTTAAATGGAAATGGGAGGAATATGGTATGTGCAAATCTGGCAACAGTAGCTGTCCTCACAGACTGAGTGAGAAGGAGACCAGTGAGGAAGGCCACCAATACATGCAATGACTACTCTGGAGGAGTTAAAAGCTTCAGCAGCTGAGATGGGAGAGACTGTGCAAATGACAACTGGAGCCCAGGCTCTTCACCAGTCAAAGCTTTATGGGAGAGTGACAAAAAGAAAGCAACTGTTGAAGGAACATCACATTAAACCCTGACTACACCCAAAGGCATGTGGGAGTTCAACTGGAAGAAGGTTTTTTGATCTGAGGAGACCAAAATGGAGCATTTGTCCATCAAACTAGATGCTATGTCTGGCAGACTCCAAGGACTGGATATAACCACAAACACACCATCCCCATGCTGAAGCATGGTGGTAGTAGTCTCATGCTGTGGGGATGCTTCTCGGCAGCAGGCCCTGGAAAGCCTGTTCAGGTAGAGGGTAAAATCAATAGAGCAAAATATACAGAATTCCTGGAGGACAATGTGATTGAGTCTGCAAGAAGACTCCAACTTGGAAGATTTATTTTCCAGCAAGACAATAACCCAAAGCATACAGTGAGAGCTACACAGAAATGGTTTAAAGACAACATGATGAATGTTCTAAGTCAAAGCACAGATCTCAGTCCAGTAGAGAATTTGTGGCTGTACTTGAAAAGGATTGTTGACACCTGATCCCTGTGCAACCTGACAGAGATGAAGAATTTTTCAAAGAGGAGTGGAGGTCCAGCTCAGGAAAGTGTCCAGTGTTGCAGTGTCCAGTTGTGTAGGCCTTGCTGAGACCTGTCTACACAACAGTGTGATTGCAGCCAAATAAATATGCGCATAAATATCCACCCCGTGGATTTAAATAGTGACTTGAACGGGGTAGATATTTATGCTGTCGCTTATTCTACATTAAATATTTTTAATAAATTGACCTCACTTTGTAGAACTCTGTTTTCACGTTGACAGTAAAATAGTTTTTTTTTGTTTCTTTGTTTTTCTTGTCAAAAAAGACAAAGTATATTGAAAATGATTCCATTTATTAAAGTAACAAGTGCTGAGAACAACCAATGGGTGTTGTTATAGGCACTGTGTTTATATTTTTATATTTTATTTTTTACTTCTACCTTTATTTCTGGCACTGATGTTCAGTAAATAATTAGAACAATCTTTCTAATTAACTCCACTGTGGAGTGGACATTCTAATATGTGTTTGATTTATCCTCAGTTTCAGTGGGAGAATGCTGCTTTAAGGTCTGTGATTGGATTATGGAACACCCCATGTGTAGGCGCTTCATCTGAAGTCCCTGTCATACTGAGCCTGTGGTTTCTGTAGCTTTCACCCACATACTTAGTGTGATTTATATTTAGTGTTATCAGTGTGTGTGTGTTTTAGCACTGAAGAGTGCACATTCTAATTTACTAGAGTATGTATTTATATTTTAATTCTCATTTTTTTATTTTTCCTCTCTTTATCAATATTCATGCACAGATGCTCATATATTTTAAACCTGCCAAAAGATTTAATTAACAACATAAAGCGGTAATTTCTAGTGATTTCTGAAGTTTTGATAACCCCTCTTCACCCACTGTGCCTAGAGACTGGCTCCAAGATGGTGAAGGTGTGGGGAGCTTTCATTAAGATTTCACAGTTCCTTTGGCAATTTATTTTTACAGAATGATCTAACATGAATCCAAGACATGCTGTTTTCAAAGCCTTAGAGAATAGTTTGATTGCTTTATGGCATAGTGAGCAAATTCATGCTGAATGGTTGCTGGGTTTTAAAATAATTATATTTCTCTTGACAGGCTGAGATGAATTCTGAATAGAATAGATTTACACCAGTCAATAAAGAAAATAACATTAATGAATTGCAGCATATATAATAATATTTTAAAATACAAAAAACATTTTGCACAATGCAGCATATTCAAATATCAATAGGCTCGATTTTGAATGAGACAAGCTTCACCACTTAACAGAATAGCATTTCACACTGGGAATATGTGGGTAGCATGTCAATGTACCTTTAAAAGGATGGACTACCCCCACATCCTTACCATTCGGCTGCCAGTTTTAACAAATGCTTCATAAACACTTAATATCCAGCTGTATAAATTCACTTACCCTCTAGCTGGCCAAAACTGGACGACATTCTGTCTGTGTGTGTTTGTGCGCTTGCGTCTGAGTATTGTGTGCTCATATATAATGAACCACTGTATGTAAATGTCATACATTAGATGAACAGATCTCAGTTGAAATGAACATGTACTCTAATGCATGTTGCTGTGGATGGAGGAGTATTAGGCATGAATCATGCATAGGAGCAACTCGCCATGGCTCTGTGATGATTAGGCTGTAATTGGGCCCTGTTGATCACGGAGAGGAGATGAGCTCCTCAAGGGCTCCTCTACATTATTCATCGGTAGCAGAGCAAAGGCGCACCTCTATTCTTGGAAAGACTGCTTAATGAGGGTACCTGTTCAGGATGGTTTGCTCCTTCTATGTCATCCAATGGTACATTGGTTAAAGCCCCTGACTGCTGATCTCAGATCAGTAAAACAGTTGTTTTTTTCTTATGCAGGTTAACATATAGTTGGAGGAAGTAAAGCCAGGTCAAGGGCTGTGGAAAAGGGGCATTCTGACATGGATCTCACATGACCTGAGGCTCACTTGCTTTCTCCCTGATCTGAAACCAGTTGTGGTTATATGTCAGCTGGGTTATATAGATATCCCAAATGTTTAGCTCTTACATTAAACTACTGTACTAGAAAGAAGAACACATGCTTTGCACTGTTGCTGTCACCCTCCAGGGTGTATATGGTTTTTACTAAACTCAGCCTCAGATCAAATAGCATTCAGTAGACAATAAATATTTGTCTCTATAGGAGCAGAAGCAAGACTCCATATGAAAAATGAGAAGAAAAGCTATGTGGAGCATGGGGTCTCTGGAGAGCCAGTGGGCCTCTCCCCTTTATCTGGGTTAAAGGCACAACTCTAGGAGAGCTCAACGGAAAAGTGACAACAAAGAGAATGATGTGCTCCATTCACACGTTTAAATGATTATTTCATGACCTGCCAGATCACTTATAATGTGGAAATGATGTGGTTAAATCATGTGAATCAAAAATAATACACACACA
>JAOXYF010000007.1:3356886-3390937 GCA_028565775.1 Sternarchorhynchus goeldii | reverse complement strand
TATATATTCTTATTTATAAATTTCTTGTTTATATGTACTTACTTATTACTTATTAATACTTATTTATTTCTAATTAATCTCAGAATAAAACCCCAGGAGTCTTGTGCCACTTGCCCAGTCAATAGTATAAACATGTGAGCAGTCACACTGTCAAGCTTCTTTTTAACCTGGTCTGGTTTTAAATGTTCAGAGACCCCATGGAGCAATCAAAATGTGATATGTTCATGTCAGTGGGCAGAACAGATTGATGTGATACTGTTTAGATGTGAGACTCTTTAGCTAAGTCTCTGTCAGTTTCTAGCACCCCCCCCACCCCCACCCTTCTGCCAGAGACTTCCTCTGCCACACTGTAAACAAAAGGAAATACTTTTCTATAGGAGGAAGAAAAGCAATGGTTTTTAGTGTTGCAAAGTCCTGTATGGTTCATGCAAATGGTATGAGCAATTAAGAGAACATGCAGCATGAGATATGAGTCAATGAGAAACCTGAACAAAGCTCTCTCTCTTTCAAACACACACGCTCACTCTGTCTCTCTCTCAAACACTCACATTCACTCTCTCTCTCTCTCAAACACACACTCTCTCTGTCTCACTCTCTAGACAGAAGCAGTTAATGTTCAATGTAATTTTTACATGTACATTCACTCTATATACAAGCATCTAAAAAATTAATAGAAAATAATTAAAGGCCATGTAAACAAAATCCCAATTTTTGTTGAAGATTTTCTTTATAGCCACACTATGCTATGCTTTATAGCCACACTATGCCATGCTTTATAGACACACTATGCTATGCTTTATAGCCACACTATGCCATGCTTTATAGCCACACTATGCCATGCTTTATAGCCACACTATGCTATGCTTTATAGCCACACTATGCTATGCTTAATCCATCAGAATTTATATTCCTGATTTGTCAGTTAGCCACTGACTGATGCAAAGTGCTCTTCAACAGTTGTATTGGAAAGAAAAGAAACCTACTAAATTGCTTTCAGTATCTGGGGTGTACATTTTTTAAACTCATATAAAATTATTTTATTGACTATACATTTGATACATTCTAACAGAAAACACATTTTGGTGCACACACTGCAGTGTTGCACTAAGTTACTTTCTAACACAAGACTAAATTATGAAATTCTACTGATGTCATCCTTTTGAACGTTTACCAGTAGGCTGCTCACTTTCTACAAAGAACAAATGCTTGATAAAGTCAGTTTGACGCTTGTATGTCTCATCTCTCATGATCTCTCAGTGAGAGTCTCTGTCTGTGTAATACTGAAACCAGGAACAGAGCGCAAAAGACTGTTAATAGAAATATGTCATTTGTGACTAGATCCAGTTAACTTGAGCAAGTGAACCAAAAGTGAAACAATCACCTCATCTGCTTAAATATGAATGCAATATATACTGGCAAACACAGCTTATACACGTCTCCCTAATTGCTCTTGCTGGTATTGTGCTGTTGCATTGTTGATGTTTTGTAATGCTCTTAATGTATTTTAATTATGTTTTGTAAGCCATGTTGTATTGTGTTTTCCAGATTCTCTCTGAACAAAAGAACCCTATACTTGTAGCATTGTACACATCTGCCCAGGGTTTGGGTCAAAGATAACACTTCTTTTGAAGCATCGAATGAGAACTGAGTGATCTAGCATGCTGATACCTTTTTTCTGAGTTTACACTGTAAAATATTGGACTTTATATAATAACAGTTCTGAGGTGCCTGCATGGATCATACCGATCAGGCTTGTAAGATACGTATGTGTGCATATATGTCATATTGGTAAGTCCACAGATAGTGTGGTATTACACTTCTGAGAAACAAGACTATTTTAACAAAAAGCTTGTCTCTTTTTCTACAGTGTCTGTTTGTATTCAGTCTAGATTTTTAACTAGGCGTGCAGTCATGTGCCATTTCTTAATACAATAAACACCCACATCCTGACTGATTCATAATTTTTGGGCACTGTATTAACATAAAGACCCCATAATCAAACAGAAACTGGTCTATTTGGACTTGGATGATGGGAAAGGTGTGATCAAAATGACTGGCTCCCAGGTTAACTTTAACATCTATAAAAAGAAGACCATAGTTCAGCATGCAAGACATGTGAGGTCCTCTGTGACAAATGAGATCATTATCTCTGTATGGTGAGAATAAATTACCTGTTGAATTTCTTAATGAGCAATTTTCTAATTCTGTGGACATGAAAAAGCAGAGAAAGGGAATAGAGAACAGGATAAAAGTGCAACCTATTACACAATGTAGAACAATGATTCATGAGTCCTCTTAGATGGCCTTTTCCTGCGCTTTCTATTCAGAGCAAATCAAACAGCACATCACGGCTGCTTAAGACATGCTCTGTGTACTGTATGTACATCTGCACCCCACTACCAGTTGTGCACTGCTGTGCAATGTGAAAACATTTGAATGGGAAATAATTGCTCACACTGGATTTGTAAAAAGTTACTAAAAGGTTCTCTTTTGTGCCTTAACTCATTCAGTTCTGCAATCTTTGAGTGTTTATTGATTAAACTAAACCTGGAACCAAGATTTCAGTGCGTACAAATGCACCGGTACCAAGCCAATATCTAAATTAAGCATGTGTTCTCCCTGGGATCTTGCATTGAAGTGCGTTATACAGTAACACATCTGTTAACTCACACACCTACAACCTGCATTGAAGCAAAACCGCCAAAAGAGCAATTACACTTTACTTTTAATTTTGTGCTTCAGATATAAGTTGTATTCACTCTTGTAATTATGTTATCCTCATTTGTGTCACTGTACCATTTTTTTGTTCTACTAATAGACATTCTCAGCCATCCCAAAAAATAGCTCCACTGAACACCATGCTCACACTGGAGTATCTTTTGGCCATTAACTTGTATTAATGTTTCTTTGCCCTCAGCGTAAATATTGATTGATGTTTCATTGTAACAAATGTCTCTCATTCCTTATTTCAAGAGCCTTTTGTTGATGATGTATTTTTTTTAAAAAAACATGCATCTGGAACCAACCTGAATGACAAGCCAAAGTCAATGAAACATTGCATTGCTTAAAGCAGCAAAAATCTATCTTACTACTCAGAACCTTGAGGTATTGCAAGGCTTTAGAAAGGCAGGAGAAATTGCCTCCTTACTCCCAGCTCTCTTCCTGTGTAGCAATAGTCATTTCAGACTCAGTGGGAGCATAAATCAAGGGCAATTCAGAATGAAAGGACTGCTTTTGTTCAAGCGCTATTTATTCTTCAATATACAGTATATGGAGTGAGACCAGCAAGTAACACACAGCTAATGCCATCTG
This sequence comes from Sternarchorhynchus goeldii, assembly GCA_028565775.1. Classification (NCBI taxonomy): domain Eukaryota; kingdom Metazoa; phylum Chordata; class Actinopteri; order Gymnotiformes; family Apteronotidae; genus Sternarchorhynchus; species Sternarchorhynchus goeldii. The sequence continues at coordinate 3,387,625 of JAOXYF010000007.1, read as the reverse complement.
AGTGCCCTCCATAGTGATCGGTATATGCTCTGCTACTCTCTCTCACAAACACATACCCATACCCTTATACACCATATATCAGTTTCTCTAGTGAGAGCAGTTTCTCTCTGCTCAACTGAATGTCATTTACAGGGTTTAGGCCTATTGCAGTGTTTATGGCCCTCTGAGCTCCATTTTACATACTAGCTAGAAAGAAACATACCTTTAGTGCATAAAACCTTTGCACTAAAATATACTGAATGCATTTGTTTTAATTTTGATTGGGTAATGCTGATTTAATTTTAGCATTTTTCATATTTATTGTATTGTTTGCACTTTTGCGTGTTGCAGCAACGGTCCTGCATGCGTGGATATAGCTGGAATTACAATAAAGGCTCATGACTTGACATGATTTGAGAGGAAGCTGAAGGTCTTTGTGTGAATCAACTTGGACAATAGCGTATGTGATTTACAGCACTGACTATCACACAACAGAACACATCAAAGCATACAGTATGTTTGCCTTTAATGAACTTAACTGCTTACTTAGTCTTCCTACATGATAATGCTGTACTTTGGGTGTGTTTGTGATTAGCCAGTGGTCAGCTATGCAGTGCTGTAGTATATAGTATATTTGTTGTGTTTTAGTTTTCATCAACATGGCAACATATTTATACTGTTTGTGTGAAGGACTGAATATTGCAAGTTATCACTTTTTCTTCTACTGAAAACCATTCTACCAAATCATTGGCAGTACTCAGAACCCAGAGAGAAGTGTAGTAAAACCACACCCAGGTTTGAACCCCATTTTCAAAGGCACAATTGTGTGAGTGTGAGACCAAATTTCCATCACACTGCCCTCCCCTTCAGGAAGAACACCTATGCACTTTGCACACTCCATGTATCCTACACACATTCACCCTTCACTCAGAGCTACACCCATGCCCCTCACCAGAGGTTAACACTGGGCTTCACACCACCCCCTCACATCATGGGTGGTCCTTTAACCCTGAGCAAAGTCTCAATAGCCTCACAGTACCATCCCACTTTGATACAATTTGTGGCAAAGGAACAGGGCAACAACCACTCCTAGTTTCAAACCTGGGTTTTCTAAGTGACATATATATATATGCTCTGCCCACCAGAATAGGGAACTCCTTGTCATGGCTGACAGAACACACATTTTACACACATTTAGGGTATTGTTGTAGTCGCCATTACACCACCCTCCCCTTTGGTTGTGATGGTCTCCATCACACTGCCACTACTTTAACTATACACAGTTAAATACACAAGACAGTAGGAGAGACAGAAAGTTACATAGATGGAGAGACATGAATAGGATTGAACTGATGAATAGTAGAAATTACACATTTATTTCACAACACAAAGAGACAATTGTTTAGCCATTTAATGTCTTTTTTATGTTCATTAATATGAGTTGTGGGTTCCCTCTCGGCTCTCTTGAAGGCCTGAGTATCTGAACTTGTACTTGAAAAGAATATATGTAAATGAACAAAACACTACAAAAATCCTTGCTTTGTGTTTGACCATACTAACAAAATGTTTGCTCATTTTACAGCTTAAAGAGAACTATTACATGACTTCTGAGAAAGAGAATTTCACTAAAGTAACCGTGCTTTGAGACAGGCTTCTCTTTTCACTCTTAATGCCTTCTGAATCAAGAATCGATATTTTTCTGCATCAAAGGAAACCTCCACCCTCATTTCCATTCTGTGATAACACATTGCCATGGAAAGTTCAGGACTCACTGACAACACATTTTCTGATTCCTCATTAGAATGTGTATGGCAAGGGCATGTCATGTCAGTTTTCTTTCCCCAGAAATCAGAAATAAATTCTCCCAAGGGCTGCAAGAAGCGAAACTGTCATCCATTCAGTGCTTGTTGAGTTTGGCCAAAATTCTAAGCATGATTTTCATTTTCTACAGCCGCATGTAGATGAAAAGGAGAAGCCTATTTAAATTACTCCTTGTACAGAACATTTTCTTTTCAGGCTCCCCTTAGGATGTGGTTTTGATTCTGCAGATCACACCACCATCTAACCTTCTCCTTCCCAGAAACTCAAAGGCAGTTCATCATTTGACAAATACATTGTAAGTTACAAATGTGATTTAACGAGTTGTATTTCAGGTTGTCACACTGGTTACTTCAGTTTGATTTGGTCTCTATGCTATGGCCAGCTTGCTGAGAATAAGTAGATTCTCTGCATAATATTACTTCAAAATCTTTTTTCTATCAGAATATCAATGAGGCTTTGTAAAACAAAGAGGATGCATGTGGCAGGGCTCTTGGTGGGACATCAAAGTGATACTGGTAACATCCATGCCCTGTAATGTTTCACCTTCCACTTCATGAATTAACCAAATCAAGATCCTCTTGAATAATTAATTTTGGATATGTGCGTCATGAGATCTTTGTAAGATAGAAATGAAAACTCAACTGGCTGTTTCAGTCTAAGCTATTACTCCGGGGGGGCAAAGGAGGTTAAAAAGGGTGCTCAGACAACAGGAATACGCCAAACAAATATAACCACATTTATTTCAAAAGTATAAAATATCACACTATAAAGGCCACTTTGCAAGAGTAGATTAACAACCTCAATTGTTTTACACAAACTTTGAATACCTTCTCCCTCTCAGATATCATCCAGCTCTGTGGCAAATACATTATTGTCCCACGTGACCACAGGGAGTAATTGGCAAAAGTTTCAATAATTTATGTGATAGCAGGAAATGGCAGGAGTTGTGAGGCTTCCAGAATGGTTTGTTTTACTATATCCCTCAGAGGTTGCAGGTATTCCAGATGGTTTTTCGCCCACTTTAAAACCAGTGTACAGGCACAGTTTGACATCAAATTAACAGGCACTGGATGCCATTGAACTGGGAGACTCTCAAAGAAAGAAAAAAAAAAATTGCAGTTCACATTCTATACAATGGCACCTGTCAGGCCTCTGGAGCTTCTTAGAGAGAGGCCCCTGGGTTTGGCCAAGTAGAATAGGCCCCGGCCCAAGGCCCCGGCACTACAGGCAAATTTGGCTCACCATGATCTTCGTAGGGCCCCCTCTCAAAATCAACATTAGTGTTTGTTAGTTCTTATTCGTTCTATACACAACCACTGACATGGCGACAGACTGAGGTAGCACCGTTGTACCAAAAACATAGCTAGTTTATACCTATGAAGTAACAGTCACATAAACCGACTCGGTAGAGTGGATAGGGGGAAAAGAAAAAGCAAAATTCACATTCAGCCCATGTATTTTAGCTACAACTACAATGGAGATCACTGACACATTGGAATATCTGAAGTGTTCCCAAAAAATGCATTACTCCCTTTTTTCCCCTTCCCTTTCTGAAGCAATGCTTAACTTTATTCACAGATACCAATATGCTGCATCAACAGATCGAGCTACCATAATCTACGCAATTTCTGTCTTACAAGGGATGTCCTTCTTAAAGACAGCCCAACACACCAACATGTGTGCATGCATGCACACATACAAACACACACACACACACACACACACACACAGACATGCACGTGTGCGTGCACACACACACACACACACACACACACGCGCGCGCGCACAGCATCCCACAAGAGTGGATTCAATGCTGACGCACAGTTATGTAAGTTATGTAAGGACGTGCTGATACGCACTCGTCACACACTGATGCTCTCTTTCGTGTGTGTCTGAAGGCTGTGTCCTGCTATGTGCTAAGCTGGGCTTTCTCTGCCCTGGGTCTTTCCAAAAGGCTGAAATGGAGCAGGGAGTTTCGCGCTGGAGCTGATTAAACTCCGACAGCTGCTGGCCAGGCTCTGAGCTCTCAGAGCCCTCACTGACCACTAGGACCAGCCCCCAGCTGCCACGCCGCACGCTCCTCCTGAGCCTTTCTGGCTGATGATGCTCTCAGTGGATTTCAGCAGTCTCTCTAGGCATGGCGCCTTGATCCTGCCCACAGGAGGCTGACTCTGCACGGGATCTATATGTGGGCCGTCTATAGTGGAGGACACAGAGTTGTCCTGGGTGACATCCTCGTCGCTGCGCGGTGTTAGAAAGTTCCGGACTATCCCCTGCGCCTGCTCGGCCGTGGGTGAACAGATGGGAGACGTGTGGAGCCATTTCAGATTGGTGGCAGAGTAGGATCCTGGGGGGGTGAGGTCACTGACCCGCATGGCCTTAGAACCCACAGGACGGGCACTGTTGGTGGCAGGGCTGACCAAAGCAGAGGCCAACTGTGAGACAGAGACAGAAAGAAGAGAGAGAGAAGGCAGGGAGGGAGGCAGAGTGATTAGCCAAAATTAGGAGGAACTGAAGAGCTACATCTAAAATACCCTAGTAATTATACTATTATACCACTGCAGATACAATATACTAATAATACACAGTGAACAGCTGTCATGTGGTCCAACACCGATCACAGATTAAAAAACATGAAACAGACGGGCTATAGACTACAACTGTAAAAAGCTGTACGGAGTTAATATAAAAACCTTTCTAATAAACGGGGTGGTGAATGTACTGTGCGGCTCTAACAGATACAACCCCGGGACACTCTTTTATGCAGATACCTTTGTTGACCTCTAGCTATACAAGGGGACTCTCCTGCCAAATTACCCCTGTTCCTGTTCTGTTACCCCTGTGAATATGTGTGGTACCTTGCAACTGTAAAAATAGAGTTTAATTCCTTTCCTCCAGCGCTGTTCTTCATCGGCCCAGTGATTAAAAAATAATAGGTATTTTAGGGTGTCCTCTGCTGTCTGCCAGTAGTTATCTTACTCATATTTGTAACAGCTGTCTCTGTGTGGGATGCTTGGGTGAAGTGTTTCATCTAATTGTGTCCCTCACACTCATTTCTCTCAAATATCACACTACATACAGTATACTGGGCAAGCCTAATCTGAAGGGTTTGTTTGGTTTTGTTTTTTTGAAGTTTAACATACATAGAAGGCCTCGCATGATACCTTGGGTTTCTTCGGTGGGGCCGTGTCTTGCGTCAGCTCTGCGGTGGCGGTTTGGGAGCGGGCCTTCACGTGAGGAAACCAGCTCTTCAGCATTTCCTCCATTTTCAAAATGATGTCGACATAGCGCTCACTGCCAGGCACAGGAAGGAAATGGTTTAGCAGGGGTAAACTGTACGTGGCCGAAACACCAAATCTCCCACGTCCGCCTGCCGTGAGAACACCATTCCGCATGCTCGCAGAGCTGGTGCCGGGGCGGGCGCGCTCTGCACCGGGCCGCTATGTGCCAGTGTCTCGCCTCTGTCCTGAAGACCTGAAAACTGGCCAGAAAGGCAACAGGACTCCTAGCCCCTCTGTGGTCCGGTTCATCCTGCGCTGAGTCACACGTCAGTGCCTGCTTGTGGCATGGAGTGCAACTATTTCTCTCGCCTCTAAAAATAGGTGTGCAAGCCAACAGCAGGGCACTGCTAGGCACTGCAGACAAAGGGAAATAGCCGTGCTGGGGGGAGAAAGTGACGCAGATGTGCACGCCCACACACGCCAAGCAGGGCACGCTGACTTAGAGCAGGCAGCAGCAGATGGTTAATGGAGATTAGTGTAAATCTCATGACCAGCGTCTACCTGCTGTGTCCCCGTTCTAAGCATGTTAAATTTATGCGATAGATTATGCAGAATGGTTCCTGCCAGGAAAGTCCCTTTGATCTGCTTCGCTCCATTGTGGCCCTGCTCTGAGAGGCTGCCAGCTGGCACAATGGTACAGCTCCAGGGAGGGGTGCGCAACGACCTCTTTTTGCCCCCACCACACCCAACCCGCCCCCCATGCTGTATGCGGGGAGGAAGCCACTCCCCCACTGTCTGCAGTGAACTGGGGCCATTTTGACTCAATGCCTAGATGAGACGGCCTAAAAAAAGGCACCCTACCCAAAACTGCGGATCTATGAGTTCAGTCGCTGGCTACTTGTGTCAAATGACATCTCCACAAAATGTCCGTCCAGTCACAACGCTGCCAGGTTCAAGCCACAATGTACTGGCAAGAAATTCTAAAACTGCACTGATGCATACATTTTTTTTTACAAACACAGAGCAAGGCTATTTGCCAAACACTACTCTGAAAATGAAGAATGATGCATTCATTAGGCAATCAGAGGAAACTTTTTGCCTCCCAGCAGTTACATCATCCACCATTGCATGGTCTCACCAGAAGAGAGGTAATCAATTGGACACGAGGTTATTTCCAGAACGGAGCTCAGGACATTTTTAATGATCTGCGCAGGAATTGTCCAGTGTAGCACACGCACTTTAAGCTGTGCTGTGGCTGGTCTAGTGGGGCTGTGCGGCTCACGCTGTGAGCCTACTGCCCGAGTCACAGGCCTTGCTGTCCTGTAGAGTAGCAGCAAACAGACACCTGCTGACACACCACACCTAGAGCAGCAGTGGAGTGATGCAGCCACACACACACACACACACACACACACACACACACACACACACACACACACACACACACACACAGGTGAATGCCTGCATACACCTGTCCATCAACAAGAGTGTGGGAGAGTGAGACATGGGGAGTCTCAGCTAAATCCTTTTGAGTACCTATATATACACTCTTCTATCAGAGTGATGGCTGGGAGAAACGCGACAAGCTGTGTGTGGGTGGACTGAGGAAGAGGAGGAAGGCTGTTACCCCATGCATGGATTCTGTAGGACCCCCATTATCCTCTGGATCCGATCCATAGCCACACTCTCCTGGAAAGTACTGAGTCCTGTGAAAAAAAACAAGGAAAAAAAGGACAAAGTTTCACTTTTTTCGTCTCTGACAAGCCGGGCTGTGTCTGTGGAGCAGATGGGTTCCTGTGAAGTGTGTGGGAGGGCAGACACGCCGTCTCTGTGGCCAGGAAGTCTGGGGGTCACACAGCATCCGTGCTCTGACAGAGATCCCAGGCGGTGCACTCCGTGAGCAGGCTCACCCAGTGCCCAGCCTGCCTGCTCGCCAAGCCAAGCGGAACTAAAACCCCAGCCAGCAAATCGTAACACTCAGCATTTACTGGGCTTAAGACCACGTGGTGGAATGTATTAAAGCCACGTCTGGCCAGGCTGAGATTCAACAATCCTCCAACGGCGGCTTTTGCAAAGTGGCACTGTTGAAGCCAATGTAATCGCACAGCTAATGTACAAACATGCAGGCCAAACAGTTCCGTGGGGATTTAAAGGAGAGAGAATCATACACCCATGAGACTTCCCTGCGCCTGTAATATAAACATAAACCTTAGGCAATTTATAGGACTTGGCATTTTACATCACATGGAATCTATCATATATGGCAAACATGTTCCATTTTGACACAGAGAACAGAAAAAGAATTTGGTGTAGTTATGTTATTGGCTTGTGTCTAACAATATACACTGCAGATACTAATATATCAAATCTCAGGAGGATATATTATGTCTGGGCAACCTGCCTCTCACTAGACTCGTAGTAGTCAATTCCTCTGAAGGGCTCTAACATCACACTTCAGTCAAATGGCTTTAGCTTCAACAAAATGCAGCCAACAGGCTTTAAAGTGGCTCTGGTACACCACGCTTAGGAGTGTGCAAAGAGGTTGCTACTCACGTTCCCGGTATCTGCCAGCACGAAGACCGTTCAAGATTGAGGACAGTGGGTGAATGTAGCACTGCAGTTCCACACACTGTGAAACAAAGACCATCATTCAGCAATCTGTTCCATCTCTACTCATCCCTCCAGACAGAATAACACTTCTGTTGTTGGATGTGGTTTTAGAATGCGTTTTTGCAATATTTCAGATTTGAATCAACGCTTTCTTTAAAAATAAGAAAGAGAAGAAAAAAAACAAACACAACAATTCTAAACATGCACAATAAAATGTGAAGCATTAATGTCAGCTTATTGAAACTGAGGACAAGTCCTCATATTATCAACTTCAGGACATGAATAATTACCTTTGTATACACATTAACTATGTATACACAGTACAAAACCTAAATTTCTGACTCTTCATCATACGCATATGCTCATGTGATGGTGCTTCTGTACATAAAATACACTAGGCTCAAATAACTCATTCACCTTTCACCTACAGAGGCTGTAAAGTAGGAACCTTCCAGGAAGTTGCTACAATTTGCATATTTGTACAGGACTTCCATCGCCCATGCATGCAGCTAGTGGCTCTGAAAGCCTAGGAGCAGCATACCTCACCTTGCATGCAAAAAGCCGGTCCTTCTCGCTTGGGTTGGCGGCAAGCTGCTTTTCCTTTGGCTCGGGAGCTGCTGAGCTGCGTGCTCTCTTTGGCGCTTGCCTGCTTTTGCCTTTAGGACTTCCCGAGGTGCGGCTGTGGCCAGACCGGTCTTCCCGTGCCACTGGGGACAGCTCTCCCTCTGCAATGCAGGAGGAGCTGGTGCAGCTGGAGGGGGAGCAGCTCCTGGAGCGCCTGGCCTCTTCCTCCTCCTCCCCTTCCTCCTTCAGCAGGCTGTCGGCGCTCCCCTCGCAGGGTCGAGGGCTCCGGGTGGTGGCGGGGGAGCCAGCCGGCATCCCGCGGGCTCCCTCACACTCCGACTCTGGCTCGCTGTCGATGACGCCCTCATCATCGCTGGCCAGCCAGTCGATGGAACAGTCTGAATCTGAAGCCGACATCCTTGGCCGCAGCTCCTGACCACCACTGACCATCACTGACCTGTAGTAAATCCAACAGAAATGCATCTTATATCGCAGGACATCTTGCAATATGCCTCTTTCCTAGTATGCTGAAGCGGGATGATGGTCAAGTGAAAGAAAGCTCAAGAAAAAGCATTTCTGCTGACATTACATGCCTCTGGCCTTCAAATATTCATGACAGACTCTAATGCTGTCAGCTATCTGGCAAATTAGAGATATTACCAGCCAAGCAGACCCTGGCGGTGAGAGATGCCAACATCAGCATGCGCGAATGGTAAAGTCTCCACCCTGCAAGGCAGTGAGACAGCCGAGGCCAGATGGGCCTGCGTTCCAGTCTCAACACCTTAGTCTCACAACACAGACTAAAGATAAATACAGCCCATATAGGACTGCTGCTCTACAAACACTGAAAACCACCCAATGGAGAGATCTATTAAAACATATATTTAACCAACAGGACAAGTACTTAAGGTGATGTACCTAAAACTAGTTTAACGATTATACATACAGGCCTGAATCTAAATTTTAAATGTATACTGTATATTTTTCCAGAGACTTAAAAGTTAACTTGGAACAAGATGTACATCTGAAAAAATAGATTAAATGTAAAAATAAAATCCACTGGCTAGAAGTTTAGCATTTTTCTGATAGTAGAATAAAGGAAACTTATTTTACATGCTGGTAACATATGCTAGACAAAATTTTCAAGCAAAGTTTTTTTTTAGTTTAAATTATTAACATGCACATGAGTCCAGTGTCACTGCAAAATGCATTTACATTTTGCTTACACACATCAATACCTTCTTCTGCATCAAATTGAACAGAATGCTAACTCAAATGTAGTATGCTAACAGCAAATGGCTGTTATTTATTTTTCAACTAATATATATATAAACAATTAATAATGGTTAATGATGATAGATAACATATAAATAAAGCAGCACATTACATTTTCTAAAATGTTTTTTCTGTACTTGTGGTCGTTAACAATTAGGGGTTTTCACTATCTTTGTGCAATCATGCTTTATAGACTCAATGCATTGATGTCTGGATTCAATACAATTTCACTGAGAAACTGAGGGGAGCCACACAATGCCTGGCTGCATACACCATGGGAGAAGAGTCTGAGAAATCCCACCTCCTATTGTCTTTATCGTGGTTTATTTGAAATACTAGAAGAAAATGACTGGCTTGTATATGAAGCACACTTCACCTCCCCCGATGGGTGCTCAGATTCCACAGCCGAGGCACTGTTTCTCAAAATGAAGACCACAATAAAGGCCTAAAGTATAGAAACAGTGAGTTTTTGGCAAATAGCTCTATGGGTCCATGTTAATAACGAATTTGAAATAAAACAATGACTGGTCATCTGTAGGCTAATTAAAGGCATCCATAACAGTACCAAAAAATAATAATAATGCCATTTTTATACCCCAAAAGTAACTGGACACTTGGCTCCTTGTTTGTTGCTTGGCCAGCTGTTACTGACCTGTAAATTACTGCACAATACAGAATAAAGAAATCGATGAAATATGATAACAAATCATACAAATTAAACCACAGACAAACAATTACATTTCCCTTAAGACACGCTGAGGTGGAATACAGAAGATAAGCAGCATGCAGAGAAATGTTTTCCAATTTTTTCTCCACTTTGAAATAGTTTTGGGCTATGGCACTGAAAAACCTGCCATCTAAGAAGAGAGTATGATGAGAAAAGGCTTGATGTGTGCTTTCCCCCCCAATTAGGCCATGTAAGAAGTCTTGTGGCTGAATTTTGAATAAATTAAAGTCTGTAGAGGGTTGTAATTGGAAGATCAGTAAAAAGCAAATTACAGGCATTGATTTGGAAAGCAAAGAACACATGAAGCAATGTCTCAGCATCTTCCGTGTTGCGTAGCTGAAAGCTAACGATGCTGCACATGCAAAACAACTAAACGTCAGTGAATTAAGATGAGTCATGCAGGTAAATGAAGGGTCAATTGACAGAAGGTTATTTCATAATGAAAGAATTGATGAAAAGTAAAAGAATGTTTTGAGGGATACACTCATAGATCTGTTAAAGACCATCATTAAAAAAGGAAAATTACAGCCTCAGAGAATTCACCACATGCACAAATCACTGATACCTCTCTGGAACACAAAGGACAGGATGTATTTACTAAGAAGTACAGAAAATGACTGAGGTTCTGGGGCAAAGTCTTATGGACAGATAAGATAATTAACCTGTAGCAGGATGATGGAATGAGGACAAAACACTGCTTGTGATCCAAAATGAAATCTGTGAAACGCGGTATGGGCACTTATCGCTGCTACTGAAAATGGAACTCGTTAGTCTATATTGATGATATCACTGTGAACAACAGCTGTGGGATGAATTCTGAAATGTTCAGGACAATCTTAACTGTGCAAAACCAACCAAATGTCTCAAAACTCAGAGACTAGCGCTTCACTTTGATGCATGACAGTCACTCAGCATATGTTTATGGGACAAAAAAAACTGGCCAGTTCAGTCAACCAATATGAACCCCCTGGAGTACGCATTTCACTTTCTGATACAAGCCAGAAGGAAAGAAGCCCCTGAAATAGGCAGCATCATAAGACTAACAGAGCAGGACTGGGAAGATACCCAGTGTCTGGAGATACCCAGTGTCTGGAGATACCCAGTGTCTGTGGATCTCATACCGCAGGCAGTCATCTGATGTCGAATGTAATATTTGTAACTACAAACTAAATGATATTTTTTAATCAATATTAATTTTTCCAACAACTCTGGGAAAAGGTATTTGTTTTAATATTGTTGTAATTCACATATGGTTATTCTTATACAGATTATTATACTCTCAGTAAAACCCCTGAAAAACCGACAATTTACACTTGAACCTTATAGTACCATTATAATACCATTCTGTACTCCAGCACCATTGTATTTGAAATTAAATGATCGTTTCAAATACAGTGATGCTGGAGTACAGAATGGTATTGTCCAACAGAATGAACAATACCAACAAAACTTTTTTTTTTTTTTTCAATAAAGACTGCATATATATTGTAATAACCATTATTTAATAACAACTGAATACACATGTGTAATATGCATTCTAACCTGACTGCTTTATAATAATACTGACACCCAAATTCAAAAAGATAATTCAATTTCTAATTTAACATGAATTTCTTAGGAAAGGAACTCTATGCAGTTGTTAAATACACAATGCTTCTGCTTGCAATGACAATAATATATCTTAACTCCAACAATATTCAGTTGAAGACTTGACAAAGATCTGTATTCAGCTGCAAACTAGAAAGATACTTAAAATAAAGGTTAGCTAAATCCAGGATCAGGACTACAAGACCCTGGGTTAAGTCTCAGCTGCAGCCATTTTCATTGTAATCAAATATAATCAGCACTATCCTTTCATTATTTTCAATGAACCTACGATCAAATGCAATGGCTGGTGGCAACATTTTTATTTCTCTCCAGCCAAATGCATAAAACTGGCTTTTCCTTCTAAAACAGCAATACATGACAATGGTAAGGATTTGCATGTAACTGGCAGGTATATTGATAGCAGTTTTATACTTTACTGGCAAGTATCATTAGCACGGTTTCATTATTAATAGCAGGTATTGGTAGAAAAATGTCATTCCTGCTACTGGTAGCATGGTTTTGTTATTTACCAGCAGGTATGAGTAGCTGTTTTTTTAAATTATTTTCTGGTATGTGCCACAAGGGATGGGCATTTGTTATGTGGAACTGCTCTGCCGATATGGGGGTTAAACTCACAAATGGTAAATGCTTCTCACGACCATCATGTGCCAATGGCAAGTTAAATATCATTTCCTTCCATAACAGAAAAGCATGCCAGTCCAAAGAATAGTGCTGCCCTATTTCCAACAACAGCTATTCAAATGGTGTAGCAGAGCTGACATGCATTATATAAAATCTGCACAGATAGTTGTTACTTAACAACTGAATGTTAAAAGCATTTGGGGTGAATCAACATGTGTTAAAGTCTCAGTCTTTCATAGGTTAACTAAAACCGAGCCAGATATCTGATATTCAGTGCTATGAGTTTTGTAACACATACTGAGACATAGAAAAGACATATTTGTTACGGATTTGAAGTCAGCTTTACGTAATTGTAATTAATGTAAGCAGTCTCTGTTTAAATGATCATGTGACAAAAGAGAAAAGTGTGAAGCATTCTGGGTCGGGAGAGGAAGGACTTTTCTTCAGAATTCACACAATGGGGTCACCATAAGTCTTGCAATAAGGTAAAGCTAAGGAAAATGTGGTATGCGTGGAAACTTTAAAGAGACAGCTTATCAAAACCAAGTGTATGGAACATGAAGCTTATTGAAATCAGTTTTTCTTAGTTTTCCCAATGGCAAATGTGCATAACAAACGAAAACAAAGATCAAAGGGAACATAACTCCATACTCTGTACTTTCTGCCACACACAATTAATGCTATACTGACTTGTAAAGGCAGTACAGAGAACGTTAGTGTATCAGTCTATCAAATTTATTCTGACTAACTGGAAAGGAAAATGAGACAAATCTATTGCCCAATGACACTATATCCAGTTTTTGATATACATCTAAAAACATTATACTTACATAAAATTCAAAATAAATTGCTTATTACTGCGAATATCACCAACGACCCCAATGCTTTTGAACGTTTCCTCTAAAGTAATAAACTGATATTATGTAACATCCGACCAGAGTCACAGAAGTGCACGTCTCTGAAAGGTGACACTACTGATGATATTAGTGTAGCCAACCTTATCGGTTTTGTTTAACTCTCTCGTACAACAGAAACGTTGCGGACAACATATCTAGAACTCATTAATTACTGTGTTACACCTGTAGGTTCGGTAAGATTGATATAATTAATATCACATCAGCCGCCTATCACACTTGGCGTTTGACGATACTCCAGAAAAAGTTTTATTTATTTTTTTTTTTTTAGGAGGGAAACTTGACGCAAGTAGCCTGAAGTAGCAAAAGGCCTTTGTGATTTTGTGAAGTGGAACGTAAGTGTGAAATGATGTATACACGAAAAAAAAACCACACTTTAAATGTATCATCATAAAGATAAACATCATACAACAGACAGGAGGGCTATATATTGTTAGGGCATACATATATACAAAAACGAACAAATAGCCCCAATAATCATTACTTGGCTACCTGAATAATTATTGAGTGGTTGAGCACACGACAAAACCTTAACGCAACCCAAAGTAAGAATGAACTCCCTAAATCACATTGTAATGAAACACGAATGTTTATAAAATAATTCTTCGTAGCCTATTTAAGATATCTCAGGAGATGCCGGAGTCGGTAGTTCCGTCCGCATCTCTCATAATACGCGAACAATGTGCTCAGCATCGGCATTAAATCAATATAAAGAAGCTGTGTTTTTTCAAGAAGGCGTAGCCTAGTTACTATAAAGCTGTGGATTTTAAAGGCGAGTATAATTCATACCTCTGAAGTATTCTGAAAACGTACGGCTGCGTCTATACAACCAGTCCGAATATCGCCGCAAACAGGCAACTAAGCCAAACTACCACATATTTTGATATGAAGCATTATGTAAATACATGCGCTCCATGCGTTACATTTCTAAAGTACACGTGCCTGTCATTTCTATGTAAACTGGTTTATAGAAGCTTCTTCTATAATTAAAAAAATGTAGTCGTACCACCTCAAGATGAAGGAAATCGCCTAGTTTCCTTTGTTCAGCGGTAAATCCAGGACACTTGGGCAGCGAGTCGCTGATGTGAGGTACGTGGTTTCAGTGATGTAGACCTGCAATTGTGTGCCCCGTGTAACTTCTCCCAAGGCAACGTGTCTGGGAGGGCGGGTACAAAGATGCCGGGCTTTCCGATTTGTGCTTCCAGACAGATATCTGACAAATAGAGTTTGCGTTTGAAGACAGCTACGGCCGATAGGCGAACCAAGTTTACATATTCAAATGATATGGAAATTGAGAAAACACGTGGACAGGCGGATCACTTTCATTCCAACAGGCGAGCACAGGGTACTGTCAACGCTGAAATGTTTTCGGCCACAGTGACTTTTTATACATCGTTAAGACAGATAATTGAGGATGAGCCGAATGAGTTATACGAGATGATCTAGCCATTCATCACATCCAACCCGATTAGCTCTTATTTGTTCAGTTAATGAGACCATAAACTTGCGAAATCACCAAACTAACAGCCCCCAGTAATTAAACATTAAATTACGTCCAAAAGATACGTAGGCTTCACAATCACGTGTAACAATTCTGCCCATGCTATTTTACTGAAGGTTTTTGCATTTTAAATGTACTTTTTGGTATGCTTCTTACTATTCATTTAAACTGCAATATTTGTAAATCAGAAAATATTTACGCGGACAGAGGTACATATGTTGGAAACAAAATCCGTTTATTTTAGTGCTTTGCCCTCTTGCTACTTTGCTGGATCTGTTCGATCCCAGTCCTGTTCGCTATCTTTGCATGCCTTCGCCTCGTTGCAATGTGTGGGGCTGGTCGTATGTAGAGCGAGCCGAATGAATGAATGAGACTGAACGTGACACAACACCGTGTGTAGCCTGTTTTGCCTCTTGCCGAACACGTGACGCCTTACGCATTAATCGGCACAGTCATGGGGTTTATATTGCCGGAGGCATGGTGCCTTAAGCGTCATCCCTTTCAGTTGGTCCAAACTAGCCTAGATCGAACTACGTAGCACGTACATCTTGCCAAATGCACCGATAAATCTCTGGCTGCAGAAGCTTCCAGTGTAATGCTTCATATAGCCTTGCTTCAAGTGTTATTCCGTGGAGAAATAGCAACTCTTGTAATGTTTTAATGCAAAATAGAACGCATTGTTCTTGTACTATTATTGCACAACTTTCCATGTTTTTCCGAGCTAATTTGGACAATAGAAAATAGACAAGTTTAAGAGAAATGCATAATTTAAAATTATACAATAATTAGCTGATATAGTAAGAATTCTATAGCAATGCTAAGTGGATATGGTTAATAACCTTAAATCCCAGATTACATAATCCTACTCAGAATTTTGTGATATAATGAATTAAATCAATGCAGCACAACTGCTATATGAAGAATGTTACACTTCCTTTAAATAGGCACCATATGAAGACCTATTTCTGTTTTTGCACAGTCAGAGAAGTATATAGGAAAAAGAATTAAAAAAAAGGATATTCATCAAATCTCCTGGAGCACACTAGATTTCTGAATGTAGAAATGCTATGGGGAGAGCATGTATGGTGCACCAGGTGATGTGAGTATGTCTCTGTGTTTGTATACACAGGCATTTTCAGCCTGAGTGCTGCTGTGCTGAATGGGATCAGCTGAATAAATGGTAAATGGTGATTGTGACAGTGACAAGAGAACTTGATTGGTGACTCATTCTTTCACTCAGTCTCTCTCTCTCTCTCTCTCTCTCTCTCTCTCTCTCTCTCTCTCTCAGTCTTGGTGGGGGCCTGGAGACAGTGAGTCACAGTCTTCTTCCTAAAGTAGCTTGAAAGTGGGATAAATCTACTCATCACCTCCCTCCACTGAAAATCAGAATTGATGAAAACAGAATCAAGGACAAAATGTTTTTTTTCTCTCACGTCATGTTTCGTACTCTATCAAACTCTTGATAAATAAATATAGGTGCATTTAAGATGTGAAGTTGAAAGAAAACACTGTCAAGTGTTGACCAAGGATGCCGTTCAGACATTTTAACAACTGGGTACAAACATGTCGTGTTTTAAATGTGGACTGGCTTCTGGGAATGTGCTTTAATGTGGTCTGTAATGGGCAGGTCCTCAGCTACATGTTTTTTTGAAGGATCTAAACAGCACAGTGTGCTGGTTGGATGACAGGGTGTGTTGGGGTACTTTTTTATGGAGGAGTCAGCAGAGATATGGGCTCAGCAAAAGTGTGGGGCAGAGAGAGAGAGGGGAAGAGATCAACACAGTGTCTTCTGCTCATCCTGCTGAGAAATACATTCCACAAATCCAGACATGTTGATAAAAACAGTAGAGGTGACACACCTATTGGACATAAACAAGCAACTATTGGCTGACTCAACAGTCAGTCACCACTTCTTGACCTCCTCCTATTGTTCATTCCTTGTTGTGTCTTCCTCAGTGAGCTCAGTGGATTCAGTTGTAGAACATGGTCTTTATGAACACCAGGCTCTTCATGCACATCTATACTGCTTTGTATATTTCTTAGTTTTGTTGCAGAAGTGCAAAAAAGATTTAGGTGCCAAATTAATTATAAAAGACATTACAATTTCAAATCTATAGTATCACTGTCATAATAATGTCTCGACCAAAGGTGGTAAGGTGGTGCTATTTTTAAGTTGGTCTTCCCTATGTTTGCATAAAACAGCTACTGTTCAATTAAACTGTTCAATTTAAATCTAAACTGAATTGTATAACCCATTGATGTATTTATTGGTTTATTATATTATCGGTTTTGGAGAATCACATAAAGGTTTTTAGTCTTACTGCAACAAGTACAAAATGTTTAGAAAATCAAAATTTGCCACCTTCTCGCTCTGCCATGTTTCTGAGATCGATCCTCACTTCACTTCCCTTCACAGCTGAGCTGAAGGCTTTCTCACCATGACTGGCCTTTTCTTACAGAAATCAAAAAGCATCAGAAGACTCTTTTCACGATCTGCAGTTAAGACTCCTTGCTCATAACATGTTCCAACATGGGTTTTTCCTTACACCCCACATACACACACTGGCACACACACACACAGAAACACACATACTGCAGGTGCACCAGGCGAAGAGCAGTTGCATGTGGTCCCTGGTAGTTGTTACTAAAAAACGCCATGTGATTAAGAACCTCATGGGCACAGTGAGAGGAGGGGCAGGCCTGCATGTTTATTCCGATACAAACACGGGGACGTATCCACTCTAGCGGTTGCCGTGCACACCACAGGGTCTGAGGACACACTGCCTGCGCTCTCTGAGCGTGACTGTGTGCTGGCGAATGTGTGTGGGCTGCATGTGATGGTGTCCAAATTGTTTTAAGGAAGTGGGATATAAGCAGCGCACCACCTGTTAAAGGCATCTATAATGTATTTTTATGTTATGGACTAAAGTGCATTTTTTAAGTGAAAAGAGGCAAACCTCTTTCCTAGTAGGGCTACAAAGCACTTGTGCTAAATAACTACATGACGAGAATGTGTAAGGTTGGACATGTGTGTGTATTTGTGTGAATGTGTGCGTGTGTTTGTTTGTTCAGAACACGGCCTCAGCCACATTAGCTCAGATGACTCAGTTTTAATGCCCGCATCAGCTCAATGCCATATTTGTTGCAGCACTGAGAGAGGAGTGTGCACTGAGGAGTGTGTGCGCGTGCGTGTGTGTACAGCCATATGACTCCTAACACCAATACCAATACCAAGTCACACCTGAATGGCTCTTCTGAGCATACAATTACAAGTCATCAGCATTCACACAACAAATTCTACACAAAGCCTGGACCAAAAAGTGGAGAGAGAAAAGGGTAAGTGGGTCTTGTGTCTAAGTGTCTCTTTCCTGTGGGGGAGTGTCCTAAAGATGCAGCAGGTTTTTAACACCAGCTCCTAGCCTCACTCATTGGTCAGTAGCAGGCTAAAAGTCCCTCTAGCAGGATTATGCAGAAAGAGACATCTCTCAGGGATGAAATCCATGTGCTGAGGAGGCCAGGGAAGATGTGCAGCTATTGATTATGTAACTAGGTCTAAGTCAGCTGTACCTACAAGGCTTTTAAATATTCTGCTCTGGCCCAAATCCACTTCCTACTCATATAACCCACATTATTAAGACTTAATGAATTAGTAAAGTAGTCTGCATAATTAAAATGGCTGACCACAGCAGAGCCAGATGCTGAGGTGATGTTTGTTGTGAAGCTTTTGAATAGGCAATCACGCTTCTTTTCTGTATGTGCATGTGTGTGAGTGTGTGTGTGTGTGTGCTCTCTCCAGATGGTCTGATTGCTGCTTTTTAGAGCATGTCAGCCAGATGTACCCCTACCATTATGCAGGTTTTGATGTCCGCTCAGCGCTTTTAGGAGATTAGCCATGCCGAGCCGTCTGCACCCAGAGCACGTCTGCTGGGTACCTCTCGTGGCCAGTTTCTAGGTCTCATGCACCCTGACACCAGTGGCTTTAACAGCCGGCAAGTGCCAGTAATGGTCACGCTTGTGTTTGACTGTGTATGTAGAAATATATGTGAAAGGTTAGGAAGCCTCATAGGAGCTGAAAGCCAGCACCCTACCAGGAAGCCTGCATTGTGACTTTAAAGGGCTGGTCATTTGGCGCCCCTCCCCCTTTCCCTGCAACACTCTTCCCCTCCCCCTGAGTGTGAACTCGTACGTGTTTGTGTGGCTTTATGTAGATTTTCTCAGTGAAGGCTCCAGTCAGTCACATGTTCAGCCTCAAAGATCCTTGTTCATGTTTACGTAGACGGTTCACATGTAGTCAAGGCGCTGAAACTCACAGCGAACTGCAATCAAATCTTAAATGGCTGTAAGTGTGTGTGTGTGTGTGTGTTTGTATGCATATGCAGGCATGTTTGTGTGTGTGTGTGTTTGTGTGTGTGCGTGTGAGTGATTGCAGGCGCGTGTGTGTGCGCGCATGCATGTGTGAATGTCTGAATGGCTGCCAGCACAGCTCAAGCGGGAGTGGGATATCTCCCTGTGCAGTGCTGAGTACTCCATGTGACTCGGGTATATTTTAACTGGATTATGTAAGCGGCCCAGCCCTGCTTGCGCTCCATGTACAGCTGAGGAGGAGTCCACATGATCCCGAGCATTGTGAACTGTCTTGGCCTCTCTTCAAACTAGCACTGTGGAATTCAATATTTAATTTGCACACTGGCTTATCAGATGGAGTCTCCTGGCTTGTTTCTTATGTAAATTTAACATAGCATAGCATAACATAACATTTGACTACTACCAAAACAGAATACAATATGTCTAGCCAAGACAAAAAAAGTCAACAATGTGATACATTTAATTTAATTTAATAGGCTCATCCTGTTTAAAGTAAACATAATGCTTGTTTGTAAGCCCTAACAATCTCAGCGATAAAACAATAAAAATTTAGTCGGTGGAAGTTTTATCTATACCGATAAGCAGATGTAAACATCATAGCCAGACTGGAAGCAGAAATGAGCTGACTGCATTACAGAAGCCAATGAGTCATTAGTTAACCTGTAGTCACTAAGACTGTCCACTGTTCTTAAACCACTAACCAAAGAGCTGAAGACAAACACAGTATATATCTGCCATCAGTTTTTAAAGCTTAGCTACATCTGAGCTTTTTTTATGGTGATGGACTCTCAGTGAAAAGTTCAATTTGAGCTGTTTGCAGCCTGGCTGCACTCTGACTCCTCCTGTCTCAGCAGTGAAAAGATGAGATAGTGGAGCCTCAGCACACCACATTGGCATCCCCCACAACCCCTCTGTGTGTTTCTAATTCAATCACAGTGACACCATCTCCCATGGATAGGACTGTTCATCCTTCTGGTGGAGTGAGGTGTGTAATTGGTATATGCTGTAGCAGGGCAAGCAGGACTCATTACAGCATTCCCAGAAGCATTCAAAGTATAAGAAACACACTCCTACATTTCAAACGCTAAACTGTGCACAACTAATGTATTGGACCTAAAGCAAAACCTCACTACCCCGAGAAGGAACACAATATAGTTTTTTGTTGCTAATGTCCAGAGAAAAGCATGTTTAATCTTGTTTAATCATCTCTGTTCTGGAATCATTAACAGTTGCTCTGTGATTCAGCACACATCTCTCAGACCTCTGCAACATGGTTTATGATGTTGTTTGAAAAGTAAAGCATACAGAGATCGGAGAAAGCCATGGGAATGGGGGTTGGAATAGTTTCTGACTGGATAGGGCATGGCTCAGTTGCTCAAGACAACAGGCAGGAAGCAGCCTGAATCTCTCCTCCCAAATAAGCACTCCCCACCATGGAGTAGGCAAAAGCACCATGGAGCAGACATTTAGAACACACTCTCACTATGTTTACTTAGTTTGCAGGTGGAGAGTGGAGAGGGAGAAGACCATGCAGTCTCCAAAAGCAAATGAACCACAAAAACCCAAGACATTTTCATTTGCATGTGGAACTGTGGCAAGAAGAGATCAGGGCGGGTAGCACACTCCCTCACATCCCCCTCAGTCACAGGTGAACATCACCGGTCCCACCCCTATCCCAATAGGATAATGAGCAGAGATGTGAGTTTTACATAAGGTTTTTGGGTTTTTTTTGGGTCGTTCTTTTTTTTTCATTGGACTATTCCACTCATGCGACTTGCATAACATAAAGAGGCCCACATTAGGCCTAAAGTTATTTAGTCTGGAACTCGTCCTGATCTTCAGGAATAAAAAGTATCTGGCTTAGTTCCAGTGCAGGGTTCTGCACCACAGCCTTGAGACTCAATGGGCTATGCAGCCAAACCAGAGTCTTCTTTCAAACATCACGTTCCACTCCTACAGAAAAATGTTGACACCTCCATGAGGGACATAATCCCATGATATTTATAGTACCCTTGGGAATTTTCAGACCTCAACTTTCCTTACTTTATATCTAGGTTGCATGTTACCCATGACTATTTACATGTGCTCAAATGCAGTGTTAACATATGAACGTGTCAGAGATAGACGTGAGTTTTTTGGCACAAGTGTAACTGCAGGGCTCTGTGCGAGCTGGTGGGACGGGTTAGATAAAGAGGACAGGATAGAGAGACAGGTGTTAGAGTAATTTGAGATTGCCATGCATGTGCAGAGAGCATGAAGGATTGGAGGGTCATGAGGTTCTGTATGTCTGCTGTTACAGATGCTGCTTTATCCAGAGCCAACCCTGTGGGACTATGGGCTTATTCCTGCGTACACGTGACACGCTCTCACTCTCTATTCTCTCTCTCTCTCTCTCTCTCTCTCTCTCTCTCTCTCTCTCTCTCTCTCTCTCTCTCCTTCACTGTCCCCTTTCTCCACCTCTCTTCTCTTGGTTTCCTTTTTCTTACCCTTTGTCCCCGAGCACCTCCCTTATCTCTCCAACTTTTCTGCCCCATCCTTACCTGTGACAAAGATGAATACACACAAGCATGACAAAACACACACACATGCAAGTACTCAAAGCTCTCTCCTTTGCTTAACTGCGTCTATGGCATGAGTGAACTGAGGGAATGTTAAGCTTTTACAGCCAGCAACACATTCTCCCTGTTAATGTACACCATATGTACATTACGTGCTGCAGAGCCTGCCTTTGTTTAACCAGTCCTGCAAAGAGTTCCATCAGCAAAGCTTTTGTCTCCATCTAAATGTGCATTCCATCATCTCCCTATTTGTACATACTACTCTGCTCTACTTTTCTTCAAAAAAGATGCAGTTTCTTGCACAACTCAGCCCATACTGTCTACAAAATGTATGAATACATCTGTAGAAATTATTTATTCAAATAAACAATGCATATTAAAGTAAATAAAATCTTAGTATACAGTGCCTGTAGTTCTCTTCTTTTTTGTCAAGAATGCCTATATGACCTTGTGGGTCTTTTCAGTTGGAATTCTTATAAATGAGGGCATTCCATTGGTATATGTGCTGTATTATAATTAGTTCAAGATAAGATAAGATAAGATAAGATAAGATAAGATAATCCTTTATTAGTCCCACAATGGGGAAATTTCCAAATCTAAATTTTCAAATCTTAAATTTTAAGATTCAAAGATATGTCACTGGGGATTACAAATTCTAAGTAATGTTTTGGACTTTCTTTGAATATAATTTCTTGAATATAATTTGAATATAAACTCTTAGAGTTTTAGAAATAGTAGCAGATCATTAAGATAAGATGCTTCTATTGTTGGCTTAAGTGACATCCACTCAGGCTATATTCCTCTGTAACACAGCAGAGGCCGTTTGACATGTCAGCAGGTCTTCTGCTGATACCCCAAATCAACCCATTCCAGCACTAAGTATGTTGAATACAGATGACCATACAGATGACCATTTAATTCAAGTCTGCTTTGGCAATGTATTTCATCTGCATGTGTACCTACCACATGGAAAACCTTTGAAACTGTGATGCTCTTGAAGTGAATATCAGTTCATAGAAAATAGATAAATTAAAACAAAAAGTACTAGATAAAGCAATGCTGGAGGCAAAAATGCAAACATTATTGAGTCAGCCCTTAAGATAAGATCCTGTTTGTCCTTGGCTCCTTTAGGGTTGATCACCACTATGTTTTGGGAACAGCACAGTAACACCTCCATATATCAACACCACTTGTTTACATGAGAAGACACTGCACTTAGCCATGAGCCATAAGAATGGCTGTTATCAGTGGAAAATTCCAGGTCCCGTTTTAAAGGCAAGAGGAGGGGTTGGAACTCTTTTATATTTACCTACCCACCTTTTTTCAAGAACATTAACTTACTAGGAAAATCCCAAATGGGTTTGCTAACAGAATCCTGTACTGCGCGTGAGGGGCACTGGAAGGGGGAAGGGTGGGAGATTAGAGATTAGGCTGTGGTGGGCTGGGATGGTCTTTGGGTTCCTAAGTTTAGGATGGAAATCAATTTCTACAAATTAGCCACAAATTGATTGGTTGAGGATATATTTTGATATGTTGACATTGATATATTCAATATATACAGATTTTTCTATATATCCTAACATATCAGTCCTGAAGAGTGCAATGCGAGCAACAGCAAAAAAAAACTGCTTCAACCATAGACTCCCAGGTCTCTGGTAGAAGGCCTGAGTGGGAGAAAAACAAGACATGATCCTGCATCGGAAGGGTGATCTGGGTGGTCATGTCTGTTTCCCCATCATGCTTAGGTCTTCTACCACAGGCACAGAAGATTGAGAACATAGCGTGGTATTTTTGATGTTCCTAAGATTGAGCTCTTCTGGACTCAGATCAGTGGTCCTGGGATCTGTCTGATCCGTTCTCATAAGCTATGAGGTACATCATTTTCTTTTCTTTTCTCTTCTTTTCTTTCTGTTTCTTTTTCTCCAGTAGGCTGATATGCTTCTAAAACAGCCTGCATTATTTTTAAAGTGACTTTCATCTCCCCTTTTCCTTAATACTACAATGAAAAATTCCATCAGTTTCATCTTATAACTTAAATAACAACATGTGCAGTCCAGAGGGGAGATCAATAAAGTCTTTCAAAACCGTTTTGATAAACATCTTAAAACATGGGAGAGTCCTAGTATTGTCACATGTCTCGTCTAGATTTTATGTTAAGTCAGAATGTGTTAAACAGTAAGCCTGGGTATCATCATTGGTATTTGTAACTCCTTGCACCTGCTGCAGTAGATGCCAGACATCTGTAAACCTCCACTCCACCACACTCAGTAACAGTAAAGCATATCACTGAGTTTTGTGACTTTGTTGAGGGCTGCTCCCTGGGATTTAGGCTAGATTTAGACTAGTCTCTAATATCATGAGTTCCAGATTTCTTCCTGAGTCTAACTGGTCCATATCCAAAGTCTGGAAACTTTAAAAGATTGACAGAACTAAACTAGTCAAAATCCACACAGTTAAACCAATTAAGCTGGATTCATTTATATATGCCACACTGTGAGCACTAATTTACTTGTCCTTTTTTCTTGTAATTTTGTGCTTGTTTTGGGTTGGACAGAGAAATCCTATGAGTATATTCTGTATTTGTACAAATATCATTGTCATGCTGTTTGTCATTATTGTATTTGAATTCATTATTTGAATTAATTTATTTATCTACTCATAATTAAATAACATTGATGTAATCACGTAGTTTATTAATTATGTAGTTTATTGTCTGATGTAATCACTTAGTTTATTCATTATTATTTATGTGTTAATTAAGTACACTAAACACAATCTCAGCGTGGAGAGAAGCTGGACTCCATTCCTTTTTCACTCTTCTGGTGATAAGAAACTGTTTTAACATAATTGTAGAGCACTTCTCTAGGGTACATGTCTGTGGGTCACACCAGTGCCTAAAGCCTCATATGGAACAGCCCTTGAGCTCAACAGCCCACATTACTTCACTAGTCACTATTGGTGGAGGGGCTTTTTCCTGAGGTCACTGGTGTGTGTGTGTGTGTGTGTGTGTGCGCGCACATGACCACATGTAGAACAAAACGTACACTTTACATAACTGTAAGCAGCATGTTCAGATTTTAAGAACAGCCCAGCAGAATTTGAGAAGCCATAGCCCAATTTTCCCAGCAGAAGCAGAATCTCCCATAACAGAGGGTTCAGTGGATTATATGACAGTGGATTATGTGAAGAACTTCCAATGCTGGAGTTGATTGCACTTCCAGGGAGTTTGTTGATGGGAAGTTTTCACACAAAACACTAAACTGCCAGACACTAAACACCATGGTAATGAAATACCTCAAGATTGTTTTAAAAAACAAAAATGAAAATGTAAAAGTATGTTGCCATCTGTAATCATATAATCTGCTATGATATAAAAAGAAAAAAAAAACATTCATCCAATTTGATCCCTCGAGTCTGATTATATGTAAAGATGAGTAGGCCTAAATCATATCCAAGCAAACATACTATTAACTCAGTTCCATAAAGATTCCATTGTACTTATGTAGAACTAAATGTAGGCTAGCAGAAAACTTGGAATAGGCATAAACAAACAAAAATGTTCTAAAAAATTACTGAAGTATTCCATTACCTATGAAACTGCAGTGTATACTACTGAGTATTGTGTATACAGAGTATTGTGACGGTGGCAATAAAGGAGTGGAGGGCGGGGCTAGAATGAAAATAGTGGAGGGCGGGGCTAGAATGAAAGGAGTTTTATTCTCCGTCTCAAAAACAAAAACATCAGCAGTGACTTAAAAGCGCCAAAAGAACAAAAAGCACAAACTAGTGTAGACTCTAGCAGTTTCATCCGTAACGCTCGCAGCAGACTTCTCAGATCTGAGCCGGGCGAACATGCAGCGTGGACTGGCAGGATCTGTGGGCTTAAATGTTTGTAGGAGCTGGTTAGTGGTAATGAGCCACACCTGGTGTTAATAACTGGAAGACTGGGACCGAGTTAGATGTGGGTTGTGGTGAACGAGTGGGCGTGTCCCTTTGGCTGGGTGCCTGGCACCTTGTGACAGGCATAATAACAAAGGCACTGAAGTTTGACCCTAAAAAATGGTGCAATCTCAATACATAAAGAAGTTAAACACAGAAACCGTTATTAACTAAATGTAACTGAGTTAAAAGCCCCATTCCTCAAAAATGTATACAAGCGTAAGTAAAAATACATGAAAAAATACTAAACGGGCTGCAGGGAAAAATACAAACAAGATGAGTTAAGGTAAAAATTCTCCACTCTCAAGTCAGCATAATATCTCTAAAAGAGATTATGAGAATTTGGCTACTAAGCAGGGAATCAAATTCAAAACATTACAAGATCTACTGATACCAAAGGTCACATGAGGTCATGGAAGTCCTGACACGTCCAGAGGAAAAAAAAAGTGCTTCATCCTTCTGGCTAAATCAAGAGGGCCTTTGTTTAAATGTGAATGTTCCTAGCAGGAATCACATTCATGGAGATAATGACTCTAATTATCTGAACAGTCGAGTCATAGAGGAAGTAATGTCCGCATGGATCTGAGTTTTAGTCTTAAATTAATCAACTCACTCCAAACAGAGAGATACTGAACAAGAAGTCCGTTCGGTCATTCCGTCACAGCCTTGGTGTTTATGTAGGTTCAAATCCTTTCTCCCTTTCTATCTTTTCTGTCTATCTCTCTTTTTATCTCTCTCTGTTTTTGGCAGATGATTCAGTTGCACTCTTAAGACCTGCCTCTGCTTCAGCCAATAGCTCTCAGCCTTGCTGGCAGATACAGTGCAGGGGAGTCTGACCAACAGAATTGTCTCATCCCACTCTGCTTGGTCTCTGATGGAGTCTGCTGCTGTACATTTAAGGAAATTAGGAACTTTAAACATTAGGTATGGCAACTAGTTCTTTTCAAAATAGTTTTAAAGTGTTTTCATGGTTCCTTTCAGTGAGCTGAAGAGAATGCAGCAACACCAAGGGATATCTATTTTAGGTCCTGCTGACCTGACCTTTGACATAGCTTTCATGTTAGAATGTAACAAGAAACAGCATGAAATCTGAGGTTTCTCTGACCCCTAAGGCCATTCCCTGTTAAGAAACTCAGACAGGCATCTGGATAATGTTTCACTAACAAGTCTGTTATTACGGATGATATGAGGTGACAGAAAGGTCAAAGTTTCCACACAGCTAAGCCCTTTCAGGCTGCTGGGTCGAGCTACTCTGGTGATCGTAAAGTCAGTCATGGACTTCATTTCCCTGTACAGTTCCTTTCCTGTCATATTACAGCCTACGTTTGAGAGCAGAACAACTGTAATGCAGAATTCTTACATGAAGAGTTGCTATTGTCATTTTCCCTTCTCTCAATAACTAAGAGCTTTGGTTAAACCACTGGCACTGAAAATGTCCTGGCAAATCGATTTTTTTTGCTGAAAGAAATGCTTCCTCTAGAGGTATTTTTAAAGGTGCGTTCTCTAGCAAAGGATTCATTAGGATTCATTCTTTATGCAGCTCAGCTTGAATCAGAGGGTTCTTCAGAGCACAGCCTATACTGACTGAGAAAACAGGGGGGAGGTGACACATAACTTACTCCAGATCAATCACTAAGCAGTCTCTCAGGTCTGCCTCCAGTCCTTTATACAGAATGAGGAGAGATCATTCATTATGGGCCTAGACCTCTCACATTCTCCTACCCACCACTTCATACCAGATCTGTATTTTAAAGAACAGACTCTTTTTATTCCAGTACCTCCAACATACACGTTGATTTTTATGTGCCCATTTCTCCCAGACATTCATTTCTGTGCTAAATAATTTACCACAATGCTGATCCTTTGGTAGAAGCCAGTATTGATTTTACTTCAGTAATTTATATGCTGACAAACTGTAAAACCTTGTAACACAACTACATATACACAGTAAATACAAACCTGAGGTGATTCCAAAATGCATAATCCAGTCCCTCCCCCAACAATGTTTTTTTCTATAAGGAATAAATATAATTAGAATTCAAGTAACTCCAAACTCATTTACTGGCCTTAGCGAAAATCATCACAAATACCATTTGCTTCATTACTTGTAGAGTACTTGCTAGGACCAGTGCTGAATGTGGGATTGCAATTGTCCAATCAGTTCTGTAAATTCGGATATAGCTCTATTTCTCTGTCTCTGCACAAGAAATAACTGCTGACCTTGAAAACAGAATTAGAGATGAGTGATAAGAGAAGAGTTTTTAGTGTAATTTTGAAATGAGGCCTCATGAATATTCTTTAGCAAGTACAGGGTGAGTGTGTTAACTTGACATGTGCCTCTCTCTCTGTTTCTTTCTCTCTCTCGCTTTCTGTCTCTCTCTTGCTCTCTATCTCTCTCGCTCTGTCTCTCTCTCTGTCTCTTTCTCTCTGCCTCTCTCTTTCTCTCGCTCTCTCTCTCTCTCTGTCGACCAGACTTAGGAAGCAGCAGGGTGTCGAATGGCCCTAATGATTACAGCCTCTCCTTACATGGGGTCAACCACGTGCTCGTGTTGTTTCTGGCATGTGCTGCACCTTCCACTTGTCCACCCACACAGGTTCTCACACGGCATCTGCTCCATCTTCCTCCTGTCCTGCGTCAATAACATGATCCCAGTCATCTGACACAGAGAAGGCTGAAGAGCTCGCACAGGATCCACGCTCCGCCCCCTTTCCTGTAAACTTCAAACCCAGGAACACCACAGATCTGACTAAACTATCTGTTTAGCTGACCAGCCCTGAGACTCATATATATAGAATACATCAATAACATTATCTGCTAGAAATTGGAAACCCTTTTTCAGATCCAATGATTTTGGCGTAATTCCTTCCACCTTTGTGCTCCAGTTTAGCCCCTTTCTGATGCCCTTTTTGGGTTGGACTTTAGCACAGGTAGTGATGGATACTGTGACAGACAGAGAGAGACAGACAGACATACAGAGGGAGAGGGAGAGAAAGAGAGAGGTGTGAGAGGAGAGAGAGAGAGAGAGAGAAAGAGAGAGAGAGGCAGAGCCACAAATAGACCAGTCCCCCAGCCCACAGGGGAGCTGCAGCTCTACTTTTGCACACACTTGCCTCTCATTTTGCCTGTGCCCAGGGCCAAAAGAAGTTAGCAGAGAACCACTGGGAAATTAAATATGGAATTATTAGATCACCATACGAAACAGAGCCAAAGGAAGACACACATGCATAAACACATCAAAAGGCTGATTTCAGGTCAAACTTTTCTTGTCTTTTCGTTCAGGTGGTGAGGTGCTGCTTCCTTGCTCTACTTATTCATAATGTTATTTGTTATGTCTGATACAGCAGGATGCACTGAATGTGCTCAGGACTTCTGTACTTTACCAAATCTCTATTTTTCCTTAGGAGCCAAATATTCCCCCCTTCTATCAAGAACAAGTTTAGTGTCAACCAGGGAAATATGAAATAGTCACTGAAAGCAGAAATCTAGGTAATGTTAATGAAGGGATGAAAGGATCCTTCAGCTCCCCCCTCTACAGGAAACAGACAGCACTGGGACTAGGTTATCCATGCCCAAAGCCTCAGAGGCACCATCATCGTGATTTCAGTCTGATCCAGGACCAGTTTACTTCCAACCAAATTTCAACCTAAATGAGAAACAGCAAAACTGGTTTCACATCCACATGCAAGGTTAGCGGCCCTCGGCTTATGTTACTCAGCCTGAACACTGGAAGGCCCTGGTGAAAAAAAAGCTGTACACACTGGGAGATGACGGCAGCTATGGCTGTGGCAGGAAACACTAAGCATTAAAGCTTCTGGGTTCACTTGGTAAATTCCACCAGCTGCTCATCGTGCTAGTTCTGTGTATACCATACAAGAACAAATTTGATTGCATTGACAAGCCAACTTTAAACTATGTTACATTATATTGGGGTTGTGGATATGCTGTGTGTGTGCACCTGTGTACCTAAGCACCTCTATATAGAGATATATGTGCATACGTGCACACTTGCACATAAACACACGTGCACACTCACAGGCTGAGACAGTGCTGCTCTTCTTGCTCTGTTTGTTTGGCAGGCATGTCATGTTCTGGCAGACTAGTGTCTCTGCCTAGACTCAGCTAGCCTGTCCTTGAAAAGGCCTTACATTCTCACACACACAAACACACACACACACACACACACACACACACACACATGCACACATACACATACATACATATGCACACACACACACACACACGTGCAGGCACATGCATACACACACACCCACACACACACACACACACACTCCAGATTCACCCTGCAGCTCACCACGTGATCATACAAGCCCATCACTGAAGAGTCTTTGTTTGTGTGAGAGCACCTAGTTAGCGTCTGTCTCTCAAAAGGGCTGCATGCTTCAGCAGATGAGATAAGATCAGTCTCAGGTTACCATGAAAGGATTAAAAAATAAACACCAGCAAATTCAAGCCAATCTTTCTTTAAGGGGATAAGAGGTTTGCCAAATCTAACTGTATACATCTCTGGGGCCTTTAAAATGGAGTAACTGCAGTGTACCGTAGTAGGACAATATAGATTTTTAATAATGTAGTGAAGTAATCAAGCTTTTCAAAGAAACAGGACCTCTGTTCAAAATGTATTTCACTACATATATATATATATATATATATATATATGTATATGTATATATATATATATATCACATATACAGGAGCAGAGGGTAGGACTGGATTCGAAGGAGCTTTATTCTCCATACAGCAAGAACACAGCGAATACTCAAATGCTCGATGTACGTTAAACAGCAGTAGCAAGCGCTACAGGCTTCAGAGCCCCTCATGGAACGAATATGCAGTGGGGACTGGAAGGACCTGTGGGCTTATAAAGGTGCAGGAGGGTGATTAAACGAAACACAAAACACCTGCTGAGGTTAATACTCAGGGGAACGTGATAGGTTGGGGGGAGTGTGATTCCCTGGAGTGGACATGCTTCTGTGGGCAGGTGCCTGGCACACCGTGACTATACATATATATATAA
>JAOXYF010000007.1:3292553-3348174 GCA_028565775.1 Sternarchorhynchus goeldii | reverse complement strand
ACACACACACACACACACACACACACACACACACACACACACACACACACACACACACACACACACACACACTCATTACTCCAAATATCAGTCTTACTGCAACTAATTATTACAGGAAATGGGCAGGAATAATGTCATCTACAGGAGCTCATACATAGGTCTAATATAAATCAGGGGTTTTTAAGGTAGTTCAATACAGTAGTGATATAACATGTCTAGTATCCCACAGTGAAAAGCACAGAGGAGCACACAAGCCACACAGCTCCCAGCCAACCTAGTGACCAGTCTACGCCAAGAGCACCACAGTGCAGCCACATGCAACAGATGACTGTGGTCTCAGGCAGTTGGGCTTTTTATTACACCATTATATAATATTCATCAGTAATAAAAAATGCACTCTCTATGTGCATCAGTACAGGGCTTTAGCCTAACAGTATACATAGACTAGCGAATTTTTATTAAGATACAATTTTTAATTACATAGAAAACAGTTCTGTAAAATTCACTTAGCAAAAGAGTATCTGCCAAATAGTGAACGTGTAAATGCTATATACATCTAAATACTGCACATATCTGCCAAGAATCCGTCGTTTTCTATGTGAAGGATGCCTATAGATTTTGCTATTATGTAGATTTACAGAGCCACATAATATCAATAGGTGTGCTGTCAACTAATAAATGCGAAACAAAATGTCAGATTTCAAAAATATTCAAAAATACTGAAAACTACATTAAGGATTCAAGGTCTAAACTATTTTTCTTGTATAATTCAGTAGTTTATGATTTGCAGGACTGGGATAATGCTTCCTTCCAGCTATTCGTGACTTATACAGTGACAAGTTAAGTAACAGTCAGCAGAAATTAAATGAAGCTAGATGCTGTTATGTGAAAGAAAATTGGAACTCAATAACACCATCTCCAACTCTCATCTCTGTGCACTCAGCATTTCATAGGTTTTCCTTTGAAAAGTGAAATATGAATTGGTCTATGTGTGTCTGTGTAGTATGGAAGAGAGAGAAAGAGGCAGAGAGAGAGAGAGAGACTGAAATGTGCATTTCACACTCAACAAAGAGCTGATTATAGACTCCACCTGCCGATGTAAATCATTGAATCACTGGATGGTAGACGGGGGGAGGAACTGGACCTCTGGATAGGGACCAGACTAATTTCTTTGGCTAGACAGTGAAAAGTGTCCTTATCTCTCTTATGCCCTTCTGCGATTTAACACACTTGGAATGCTGCTGTCTGAGGGTGTAGGTCTCTCTTCACAAGCACGCTGTGGGAGGTTTAACAAGCGTGTGCCCAGCCTCCAGTGCCTCTGTGCAGAGATCAACACTCTTCCGCAGCCACCTGGTGGCATAGCACAAGGGGGCCAAGCAGCAGAGCGTTTGCCGACTGCATGCAGTCATTACAGGCTGCTGGAGGAGCCTCTGACACCCAACCTCAAGAGCAGCTAAAAGCTCAAGAGGGTAATTCATCTCCCACACGCTGTGCACTGCTCATCTGCTGCACACCACATGCTGCTCCTCAGACTTTGTGTCAGGGGTGGCTGAGAAGTTTACAGCAAGACAAACAAGCTGGAGAAATGGAGGAGAGTTTCAGGCTCTTTCCTAAGGGCGATGACGCCCTCTGGAAATCAACAGGTTTCTAAACAGATTTTGGCGTTAAGCAAGGAAGAGCACTATGCCATTTTAGGAA
This sequence comes from Sternarchorhynchus goeldii, assembly GCA_028565775.1. NCBI lineage: Eukaryota > Metazoa > Chordata > Actinopteri > Gymnotiformes > Apteronotidae > Sternarchorhynchus > Sternarchorhynchus goeldii. The sequence goes on along the minus strand of JAOXYF010000007.1, from coordinate 3,346,476 downwards.
GAAGCGCATAGTTAGATGGGACAAGCTGTCATATTTAAGCGAATTTGAGTTTCCTATTGATTGTAGAGCTTCTGGAATGCCAAAACAAGCAGTTCACATTCACACAGTCTCCCCTTAAGAGAAGACTGACTATTGAATTTGCTTTCAAAACATGTTTGTCTATATTCACAAGCAAATTTTGCTATTTATCAATACACTGAGTTTCAAAAACTGGGAAGGGTTAGCAGCCATTTGCAGGTTCAATCCAAAACCCTTTGGAGAATATTTTGTATTCGTGGGGCACTATGATGTATAACCTTTTTCCATCCTAGAAGGATGTTACACCCTGGGGGTTTTTGAGTGACAGTCTCTTTGAGTGACATGCTTGAATCAGAGGGTCTGTAATAAATTAACCCACAGGCAAACTGTGACATTTAGCTGCTAATATATTCCCTTTCCAAATGTAGTTAATAAACAAACAAAAGGACACATGAGTGCATTTAAAAGTATTTCACTTATATTTTAAAGCATTGTGATTATTTTAATAATGTGTAATAAAAAACAAAGCTGTAAAAGACTATTTCAGATTATAATACATGCAACACACAGACACACACACAAAACACTCATCTGAGTGCCACCGCTATTTTTACCTCCTCACATCTGCAGCATGATGTGACATGGGAATCCGGGGGATGAGGTTTAGACAAAACAAAAGCACTCACATGTTGCAGACACGCTCCAGGAAATGGCTAACCAGGCTCTCATGCTTGCTGCAGAGGTCCTTCTGGAATGTTGTCTTCATCCAGTATTCTATGTTGCACACTTTGACCCTACTGGAATGCCAGCATATGTTCAAGTACCTTAGAGATGGACCCAGGATGAAGTTATTTCTCCTCAACTCGCAAGGAGAGCAAAAGCGGAGGAGCGACCACAACCGAGGGTCCAGGAACGCTTCACGGAGTCGCGTGCATGTCAGAGACAGGTCTCGTCGACTGTCCTTATCCAGGAAAGAGAAAAGATGCAGTAAGCACTCTTGGTTAAGATCGGTGAGCTGCATCCCAACGAGAAAGAAGAGGAAAAAAGAGCAAAAGAGATACAGAGGCCTGTGTGGCCCAGGCTGAAAGCTGGCCTGTTAACGCACACCCAAAACAAGGGCAGCACTAGGGCTGCAGTCTGATCTACATGGCCTGGATACATGACTCCTTCCCTGGCTCTTCCTTATGCACAGTAGCCTTGCACATATAAGGTCGTAAAGAATGGGAGTTATTTTGAGAGGACAACAGCAGGCACAGTCAAAAATGGAAATGTGTGAAGCATGAGTGTTCAGGCGCACGCGAGCTCAGTGCTTCTCCATCTGTCTCTCGTGCCTGGACAGCTGTTTGGACGGCAGCGGCTGGTGTTGATCACTCACAGCGAAGGCTCTTATCAGGGTAGAGGTTTCACATTCATGTGTTCAGGAAGTCAGGAGAAGGGAAACAGTTTCACTGGACTAAAGGCCCACCTCAATCAAAACACTTTCTCATGCAGACTAAGCACTGCAGTCACCTTCATAAGAGGTGGGAAGTAAACCTGAAACAGTGAGCAATACAACGGAACCGCTCGCCGAGTTGAGTATGCATAATAATGTGGGCCGACCTGGATTGAAAGAACACAGTGAATGAAGTGTGCAATTATTTGTTGACCACAGAGCAGGAAGTTAGTCAAGTATGTAGGGGTGGGTAAACAGCCCCCCACAAAAGCAACTTGAGGAGAGATTTCACTCAAAAAGTAAATTGACTACAGCTTTCTGACCTCTCAGTCTCATCTGATACGGTTAGGTGCACTGGCTCGTGCCCCTTGGGCCATGACGAAGCGTTGCCCTGGAGAGCTGAGATTACAGCCTGTACCCTGTGAGTCATTCTCACTGAGTCATGACGTGCAGCAGCAATAAATGAAGTGGCAACCCTCACCAAGTCACAGCAACGTGAGCATACTGGCAGCTGCCAGGGGAAGGGGAGAAAGGGAGGGAGAGGGGGGTAGGAGTCTGGAGGTGGTGTTGGCTCAACTTGTGTAATTGATGAGGATTGTGTTGCAGCCTTAGACAAACATCTAACTTGCGTGTAGAAAAGTGAGAGCGAGAACTGAGCAGCTGTTCCTCTTCATAACACAGGAGGTCCTATTCCTAGTGTCTAGTCAGGAACACTGCCTTTTTCGGCACGTGAGGAGCCCCAATGTTTGTCCTCCCCCAACTCTATGCATGAGTGAAGGGGGGGGGGCACGGGCATGCACACACACACACGTTTTTAATATATTTTATAGATAGATAGAGGTGTGTGTGTGTTGGACATTCTCAAAGCTGAATGGTTACTTTGATGCAGATCAAACATGTTGAGAAAACAGAGCATGCTGAAGCCTCACTAACATTCATACACTACAGAGCATAAACCTCAGAGGCAGCCACTATACCTGACTCTTCATGGCAAGCCTTTAAATATTCAATTGAACGTCACAGAAAGATGCTAATGCCATAGAACTAATAAATACATGTGAATGCCAAGACTGCTGGCTTTCAATGTAGTCTTCAGTCAAGGTTTTTCTTGTTTCAGCTCTTTCTATGCCAGGACACAGGAAGTACGGCTGCAGAACTGCAGATTACCTGGATCACATGTCAGAAGCATGAAAAGACTCAATACGTTGACTGGTAGGAGTTCTTCCAGAACTAGATCTCAGGTTCTTACCTGTGGTATAGACATAAGTTCACAGACAGGCCACTGTGCGATATTATAAAATAAACCTTATCTCGTAATACATTAAGAATGTTTACAAAATTCCTTACACAATGAATTTAGATTGCTCAGCACTTCAAGAACACAGCTGATACTGGTTGCTGGTTGAATGGAACGGTTGGAAAAAGCATGATTTAATTCAGAAAAAAGATAATACATGAACGTACAGCGCAGAAAATCCTTTTAAAGTGTAATTATTCACCAAGCTGACTGTGTTTTGGTCAGCTGGCATCACTTTATTTCAACTGTAAAAAAAAAACAGTTTGAAACTGAGTGCTTGCATGAGACGGTAGCATCAGGGTTTAAATCATGGGTTGTGCTTACTCCCATAAACAGTATAAATAAACAAACATCCAAGCATAAACAACTCCCATCTCATAGCCTAGTGGAATGTCCCTTCAAAAGACCTCTTCACATTGATGTGGTACTGTTTGTTAGAGTAAACTACTTGCGTGTGATTAAAAAAACACAAACAAAAAAAACCCCCAAAAAGCCTTTTATGTAAATTGACCTTTTTTCAAGTTTCACTTTAGAAATACTTCTATATAACAAACAGCAGTAAGAAAATATTTGAGGTGGAAACATTTACATAAAATCCTTTTATGGACCCTAACTAACCTGATCTGGGGAAGAGGTGAGGAGCGTCTGCCAGAGACGTGACTGGCATGATCATTAGAAGGAGGAAGGAACAACTTATAAAAAAAATTAAAATAAACCCCCCCCACACACACAATTGGATATTTTCACAGTCAATTCCACTGCTCGATCATTTCACTTTACAAAGCTTTAGCATGAACAAAGCATCATTCTCCCTCAAACTGAATTACCTTTGGACTAACAAATGCAGCAAAAGCCAACCAACAGAAATGCTTCCTTTAAAAAAAAAAACAACAAACAAAAAAAATATACAAAGCAGCAATTAGGTTTTATTGAGGTTTTTCCCGTTGTTATAGGAGAAATGATAACTAAAGCTCAGAGTGGAACTGTGTGAGGGAGACCGTCATGAATGCTTCCTTGAACAATAAGGCCGTCTAAAGCAGAGACCCAGTGTCCGAGTCTGTGCTCTGCTGCACTGTCTGCTCTGTGTAGAACAGAATATAGGCCTTGGCTTTGGATACCGTCTCGTCACTGACCAGAGTCACAGTGCTGTCATTGAAGTGATACCACTGGCCCTCGTGATGTCCATAGGCTGTATAATGGCCTGATCCGACACTGAGAGAGAGGGGGAAGAGATCATTCTTAGTACAACAGTAGCACTGTAGCCTTTACCATTTGGCCAAAAAGAGAAAAGCAAGAAGAAAAGCAGACAAAGAAAGAAGGATAAAAAATGAAAAGCTTACTGAACACAAAGTGTAGTGATGCAACACCCCCATCTACTGGGGAAATCATCAATAATAAAGTGGAAAAACATGCAAGCAAAGATGTACTTCACACATTTCTACTACAGTAACAAGAAAAAGCTCAGTGACACTACGAATATATGTTTTAGGTGCACACAGAACATTTTTAGTAGCAACATTAGTATAGCACAGGAGGTTTTACCTACCCAGACCCATGATGCACCACTACTGCAGCAAGGTCATACAGGCAACTCTCAGGAAGGCTGTTTTCAGGCTAAACACACAACACAAATTGTAACCAACACAAATTCACAAATAAATAAAGGTTAATGGCTTAATGCAAGTCTCACCTCCAGTAAGTAGCACCTCATGTCCAGGCCTCGCATTGGAAACTCCACATAGGTATCAACCTTGTTCCTCAGAAAAGCTGTCCAGTGGAACCTCTTCAGGTGTAAACACAGGACCTGCAGTAGGGAAATGAGAGAGCAGAAAACACAGTGATGAAGTCTAATGTTCGTAAAAATAAAAAATAAATAAATACAAAACAAATCCAGTTCTTAAAACACCAAAATATGACTCCCTACTTTAGGCAGTTTCTGGATCCAGAATTTCTTGGTTGACTTCTGTCTTTTTTTACATTTATGGCACATGTAAAGCTCTGTTTCATCAAGTTCCTCAAGGTCAGTAAAACTAGAAAGGCAATCTGGAGGAAAACACACACAGAAACATGAACTTCTTTATAGGTCACCATTCATGTTCATTTTCCCCATAACATCTTTGCTGCTTACCATGCAGGGTACAGGCTGGGCCTGGCTCTTGGTCCTTCGCACGTTTCACGCGGAAGCGACTGGGAATATCCAGAGAGAGATCTGGAGGAAAGACACTTCACTTACCCAGAGTACTTTGAACTCAAACAGATTGGGGTTGGAGGAAATGCTCACCTAAGAAAGGGTCAAACTTCTTTGACTCGGTTCCACATATCAAGCAGTTGACTTCATTCTGCAGCACACCACCAAACACAGACGTGACCACCGTTCCCATCCCGTTGCTGAAATGCAGGAAAAGAACCAGACACAATATCAACTTGAGCTCCACATATACACTACATGCACACCAAGCGCTTTTCACTGCATTCAGTGTGTCCTCTGAAACACTTTCCCCCAGAATCTGAATTCCGCAAGGCCTTTCTGTAATTCTGGCCTTTCTTCCATTACAGGATTGTTCAGCCATACTGCTTCTCACAACCAAGCAAGCATGGCAGAAAACAGCGCTGCTGTTTCACTAAGCCTGACAAATCCACTTAAGACTACGTTCCAGAGCGCTGGGTCTCGCTCGCTCGGCGCGCCCAACACAGGACTGGTAAGGTAATCAAAACCGGATGGCTACGTTTCCATCAGCAGGGCTTGTGTGCAGACCGAGCCCACCGTGTGCAGACCAACGGCCTCCTATGCAGCACAGAGCACACGCTGCGCTTATTACGCAAGAAAGAACAAAACGAGGGGCCATGCTGCTGAGGGGCACTTTAATCTGCGGTTCTTCAACAACCCATATGAGCATGCTTCATTACAGAGTGGTGATATTCTGGGACTGTATTTAGCTGCTCATTATCCATCACATTTCTTCAAATTCATCAAGCGGCTGCTGGTGTGGTATAAGTGCAAAGACAGAAGTGCACCAAGTTTTAAAAAAAAAAAAAAACACACACACAAACAAAACAAACAAATAAATAAATAGCAGCTTCTGTGTACTCAGGTCTTACATGCAGCATTTGGCATCTGCGGTGAGGCCTGTGGTGTCTGGAGGCAGGCTGGGCCCCGGCACTCCGTTCCTGCTGCCCTGCAGCTCCCTGTGCAGGTGATCCAGCACGTAGCGCAGAAACTCATGAGCATCCTGCTGCTGGTAGCCCCTGTAAAAGCCACACGCCACTGCAGGTTTGAGACCAGATCCAGTTAAAGGCAACTCACTGGGGACAACTGACTACAATTTACATGTAGATTAATGTTTGGAAAAGATGTTCAGCACTGACTGAACAGAAATGAAACCATCACTATGAATGAAAGTCAGTTACCCAGAGTTCAAGAGAGACAGAAAACATTTCAGTTGCAAGGAAAACTACAAACTGTACTCATACAGTCCTACTTCATCTCAGTGTTATGGACAATTCAAATGTAAATGATGGATATTTCTGACAGTCAGAACAAAGTGAAAGTAAGTGCTTTGTTTCTCAGCTCCGAGAGCAGAACCACTGAAGAGGTGAAGCCTTAACAGAGTGTGAGAAATACTTTTGCACAACAGCGTAACTCCTAGAGTCAGAGGGAGACAATGGAGCCTAAAGTAGTGCAGATGACTTCCTTGTACACCAGCCACATTACCTGAAACTTGGCATTATTTTCCAGATAACATAGAACAGGGCATCTGGGCTGAAGGCAGTCTGACTGCCCTGCCAGAGAGAACACAGCGTTTTCCGGAGCTCCTCAACCAGGGACCTGTCAGAACACAGCGAACCGTCCATGTCAGTTCAGGAAGGAGATACAGGAACATCAGCATGGCCACTCTCTCAGCTATGTTTTCACAAGAGCTAAATGACAGCATTTACTTAAATATCTCGCTTCTTGGTTGAAAATGGTTATAGGTCATCAAAGAGCAAACTGAGGCACTGGGTATTGCTTCACATCACTGTGATTTCACATCGCTGCTGCACTCAGAGAAGAAGATGCCCGAGGCCCGATGGTCCCACTGCAGCATGGGTTCTGTTCAGCCTGTTCTAGGCTAAAGGCATGCTCAAGGGCCTGACTGCCAACACCACCTGACTGGTGACTCATTCCAATAACTTGCAAGCAAACAGTATGTAGACCAGGATGATAATCAAAACTGCTTGAGAAATTATACTGAAAGATTCATTTCACCAGGCAATACTATCCTGAAACCTGAAAGAAGGGCTAATCACTACCAAAAGGTCATAGAACGGATATGCTTCAATACACCATTATTCATTTAACACACAGAGCAATTTTCAAAGAAATTTAACTGATTCAAGTGGATGATGCAGACCCCACTCCCCACCCATTGGAGACGACCTTACACACTGCTGTCCCCCTGGCTCCTTGTATGGTACATTCTTCTTCCTGCTGTTTTCCCGCTTCGCAGTGCCATGGCTGGCATGTCTTTAAAATAGCAACTAAACTTTGGAATGTTGCTGTGGAGAAAAGGGAATAAAATTCAGCTTTCACCCAGCTAAGGAAGACAAACATGTTAGCAAAGGAAAAAGTCAAAACCTTCATACTTGTATTTATAGATTATGGGAGAGGCTAGAAGATGCCAAGATCATCTAAAATTCATTTTTTCCAAGGATTATGAACACAGAAAGAGCAAATAGAGGTGTCTAGTGCAAAGTCCGTGTTCTTTCACAACCACGTGTCAAAGCAGTACTGGCTGTATTATGAGGTCAGTGTACAAATGAAAACGAACACTGTACTATACTATACTATAACATACTTGTTACTATAATACTATTGTTTCAATACTGCGATATAATTACACAATGATTAATGTACGCATATAGACCCACCACTCAGTAGTAACTATGTATGAAATTAAGTAAAATGTGTTTAATGCAATACAGAGTTCTGGCTTAGACCACTGGCTGTGGTCTTTAACAGGCAGTTCAGCTTCTCTGAGCCTGGCTGTGGTCAACGGGCAGTCAGCCCAGTGCTTCTGGCCGACAGCCAGCATCCATTACTGTCAGCTGACTGGCCGGAGGCCCTGCACTGTGTGCATGGTTCGGCTGCTTCACAAGGGACCATAGTGCGGTCCAGGCCCAGCGAGCCACACCCTGACTCCCCACATATGCCACTGTACCCTGGGCCAGGCCCATGAGTGGCCCTTACCTGAGTGACTGTAGGATGGCATTCATGAAACACGTGTTGCCAAGGTTGCGCAAGCCAGTGGCACACAGAGCAGGAGAGCCATCCTAAAAGCATGCAGGTGTAAAAAATATTTTATAACAAACATTATTTACAGGGCTGAAGAAAGACATTTAATTCAAATACTTACATCACTCTGACAATCCAAACAGGTAAATGACATTACACTCATTCTTCTAACCATTAGGTTTTAACACGTAGTGTTTTTAGGGGGTTTTTTTGAGCAAGACAAAAAAACTAGTTCAGAGATGTTTTGAGTGCACACTTACGAAGTCCTCTGGCATCTTGTTGTCAGGAGAGGAATCACCCGAGAGCTTTCTCTTTCTCTGTCTGTCAGCAATCATCATAGAGCTGAAACAGAGTTTTAGTGTGTTATTTGTGGGGCAGGGGCAGATAAACTTAAAAACTCTCAATCAGTATACCCAACCAGAAAGTGAACTTTGGCCACTTAATAATTAACTTTAATTAATTTTACCACCAATGACAACCACTGAGCACTTCAGACAGTAAAACAAACATAAATCTAAAATAAAACAAACAACAATACAGTTAGAATTGAAAGGTAACTTCAAACACCTGAAAAAAGGGCATACTAACCCACATAAACAAACAAGTTTAATGAAGTTCTCAAAAATAAATAAAAACAAAACAAAAAAGAGAGAGTGGGCACTGATATATGCACATTAAAAATTCACCATTAGTTGTGATGCTACCTTTCCAGTGAGTGGTGTGTAACTATCAGGCATTAGTGCGTCATCTCTTCACATATACAGTACTCACTTTTCTAAACTCTGAAGATGTGCTCTTACTTTCTGTACCATGCCCATTTTGGTGTCATTCACCACAAAGTCATCACATATGTAACTGAATGGGATTAGAATGATAAGGTCATTACAGGAATATAGGAAATCTATGCTTAAGAGTTTCATACGCAACATATCATACTTTAATAATGTTTTGGTAGCAAATATGTTTTTTTTTTTTTTTTTAAGTTAAAAACCTGTGAACAGGTGTAACAAACCAGAATGTGCTATAGCTGCTGCAGTCCATACACACTGAATGCTGTGTTAACCTCTCCTTCTCTGGTTTGTTTTGACCACTTGCTGCACTCTGGATCTCCTCAAAGTGCTTCTTTGCATGGCCACTGACATACCTTACAAAAGATTTTTTTTTGTTAACCTGTGTTACTGATCCTCTGAGAAAACAGAACAATTTTGCATAGCTATGTCATATTGCATGATCAAAACAATCACAAAGTTAATATTTTGATAAATAATCAATTAAATTAAACAAAGGCTTGATATGTTATCAGTGTGTGAGTGTAAGCAAACACTTACCTTCCACAATGCACATTCAAGCATGTAAGGCAAACCCAAGGACTTTTGTTTGACCGGCAAACTAGACAATCAGAAAAGAAATATGATTTCAAATCCCAACACCTAATATTCATTCCTTCAGTAGGAAAACTAAGGTTTTGAGGTTTGGCCTATTTGTTTAGCCAGAAGAAAATGAAAAACATTTTTGACTAAAAAATGACACCCCCAGGGAAATAACTGTGCCACAGCGCCGTCCACAGGAAGCCTGCTGAGACTGCAAGGCAAAAATCAAGATAACATTTTCCCGTGGTTTTGGCGACTTACCTACCTTACCTCAATTATGCGAAGCTAGCCAATCTTACTATTAAAATATATATAGCTACATAATAGCAGTCTGAAGCAATGTAGCTAGCTAGCTAGCTATTTTAGTTATTTTGGCCATCTTTGATTATTTTACTTAACTAGCTGACTAGCAGTAACCAAACATTTAGTTTAACTAATTTACAACCGGCTCATAAGAAATTGATTACCATGCATCTTAGCTAGTTAGATAGCTGACAGTTACTTGCAACTCACCGCTACAACACCATGAAGAGGGCGACCCACTGGGGAACCGAGCTGGATCCACCGAGACACACACGTTGGAGCTAAGATGAGGGCACTCCATGTCTATCGTAGCCAGATAATTATGCTCAGCAAGCTAGTTTACCCTAGCCAAACTTCAAGCTAAGCAGCTATAGCCGACACGTTACCGCGTGTTATTAACAATAGCGGGTATTTTCCCACGAAATTTAGAGAAAGTTGGTGGTCAATGCAAACGCTGTCTGTGAAAACAACAGACAAAACAACGTTAGCTGAATTATGTAGCTAGATACCTAACTGGGCTAACTAGGCTAGCCAGCTAGCTAGCTAACCTAACGTGTTCGCTCGCGAGAAGGTCTTGATTTCACCTGCATGGTCAGAAGCACATCCGCCGTCTCTAATTTAAACTAGCTACAAAATGCGTTTACAACTCTGCACAGTAGTTTTTGAATACGAGATGCATTTTATAAAAAGAAACGGTTTGCGTAACCAGACTGTTGGATGCTCATGTCTGTTACCACTATCATAAATAATAATCTGGTACATAGAGAGCGGCATCAAGTAGACGAGGAAGTGGTTATGAGTAATACACAGTGCTAACAAATGACGTCAGAGGTCCAACGTGGACGGAGAAAGAAAGAATAAGAGACCTAAAAAATGTCATCTAGAACCACCAAATACTTTACAAAAGTACACGTTACACACAGTCAACATGTTAAATTGTATCTGTGCAAAGATTATGTCTCGCAAGTTCTAATCGTGAAGGTTCACTATGTTCTAGTTAGTAGCCCATATTATGCTACTCTACACTGTTATGCCTGTTTGTAACCTCTTTCAGGGTTAAAAAGTATTTAATTTATGTAGTTATTATTTAATAGATTAAACCTTTACATTTTTAATTAGACTATTGCAAGTCACTTCTTTATCTTTTGCAAAATGTATCTTTGTGTGTTTTGGGTTTTTTGTTTGTTTTTTGTGTGTATTGTAGTATATTGTAAATTCTCTAACGTGACATTTCACAAAAGGCAAAACTAAACCACTAGTTTTACTACCCATTAAAAAGGTGCATTTAAATGTAGTTAAGAGCTGTAACAAAAGTGAAGGTACAAACTGAAGACATGAACTTGAATCAGGGAAAGGGAAGAAAGCAAAGAAAAACATAAAATACCAACTGTGCGTCCCAACAACATGGATGTTCCAGCGGCTGTAAGTGAGGCATATATTGTAGATGTATTTTTAAACGGTATTTTTTATGTATTTTATTTTTTTAAAAAAAGGGTGGGATTGTTTGAGGGATGCTGACACCCTCTACAAAACAAAGTTAATTAAATCAGTATCACAACAGATTATATCAGTTTTTGGTACCTGAACTGAATAATATGACCTCTAAAAATTATATACCATGAGTATAGATGACAATGACATTAATAACCTTACTCTCTTAGTTCATCAGCTTGCATTGTTATGAAATTATGCTTATTTTGAAAGCAACTTTACAATACAAATACATCTCATTAATGCTGTGTAGTGATGACCTAAGATGCAAACAGGCTTTGATGTGAAGTCAAAGATATGGTAGGGAGATCAGGTACTGATGGTTTGGGTTCTTCTCCACACCGCAGTGTGACCTCATGCCATTTCAATCCTTTCTTTCTGGAGTGGTGTTTCTGTTTCTGGTCCAGAAGACTTTGCATCTTCTTTTGCCTTTTCTTTGTTTTTTTTAGTACCAGGCCTATTAAGAAAAGACCACCATTTTTTTGTTATGAGAATGTAATTAAAAAAATTAATTAGACAAACATTCAGATGGTTTTGGTGAAATATACAAATATAAAGCCACTCACTTATTCTTACACATCAATACAAGCACGATGATGAGGATGATAGCTCCAACAATGCCTAAAACAACTCCCAAAATGATACCTGTGGAAAGTGACTTTATATTTTAAACACCGTGAATCAACTTTTAAAATACCTAAATGGATAAATAAAAAATAAATAAGTAGCCTACCAACTGGTGTGTCTGATTCCACGTCCTCCTCCTTATCTGCGTTACCTTCATCTGTTCACAAAGACACCCCAAAGTCATTTAGGTACTGGATGAACACACAATACGAAATATAATTATTGTATGTCATAATTACCTTTTATTCCAAAACATGTAGTATTGCAACGCTGAGCATCCAAGAAGCGATTTCCATTCCCCACACAACCAGTCCAAGAGAATGTTTTGCATTTTCCATGTACAGAATCGTAGTAATAACGCAGGTAATTACCATAACAGTCTCCTGCAGCCTTGGGGAAGTGGCACGCTTTGGTTTCTGGAAAAAGAAGTGTAAAAATGTAGCATATGTTAAATCTATGAAAATATGTACTGAGCCTATAATTTATTTCACCAGTAGATGGCATCCTTAAATAATATATTGTCCGATCCTACAATAACATGTTTTGGCAAAGCATGTTTATTTATATATCGTTTTTAATACATAATGGAAATTCAAATGGTTCATTTTATATCAGAATATCAACAGTGCACAAGAAAAGTGATGAATTGAAAGTATCCATTAATTAATATAATACTAGATAACATATTTGTTAAAACTAAAGACAACTCACTGTCTACTGGGTAGACAGACTCAGCTCTGGCTGAGCAGTTTCTCATGCAATACTTTTCAGCAGTGAACCGATTTTCGTTTCCTCCCTGCCCCAGGTATCTGAATGGATAGCACTTGTCTGCAGTCTTGTTGTAGTACAAATAGACTACAACCTCTGACCCCGTTCCCTCATCTTTGGGCAGGTTGCAGAAAGCTAGATTTTGAGAGAGAGAGAGAGAGAGAGAGAGAGAGAGAGAGAGAGAGAGAGAGAGAGAGAGAACATATCATTTTCATAAAGGCATGTTTATATAGTCATAAAATATTCACTGGTAAACCTAAAATATATAACAGTAAAAATAGAGCAAACAGGTAATGTGTCAAATTATACAGTCTTTTCCTCTAATAGAATTAGGAAAAATAGTCAAATGGGGGAATATAATGTATTGAAAGGGTAATGTTTAACTAGTTTGAAGATAGCCCACACCTAGTTTTTATGATGGTTGTAAAGTGAATAGCCTACATGAAACTAAACCTTGGTTACTCTCCATGAAGGTTGTGTTCTAAGTCATCACCTCACAAAAGTTCCACAGTTGAGACACATTAAATCAGTTTTTAACCATTCTTACTACCGGACATGACTTTGATAAAATCCCTACAAGAAGATGAATTATAGTTGAAGCAAAGAGTGGATTAACCACTCTCAGAGTAATTTAGTCATTTAGTCAGTTACACCTTTTGTTTCAAAGTCATTCTTTATGTTCAAAAGTGGTTTATAGAGCTATTTAGATTACTTGATTGCTTTGGAAATACTACTGATTTTAGTCAGAAATACTACTGATTTTAGTTGGGAAAACCTGATAACGAATCACATTATCTGGCATTTTCTTACAACGGAAAGCCCCATTATGGGCGGGAATTTGACAGCATAATTTGTTCACATAGTATGTTTTTGTTTTCATTAGTTTTGGGATTTCATCTTATCTTTTGCAAAATATTCATTTCTCCATAGGTACTTTACTAATCTCATTTCATTTTGATCTTAATATCTTTTGAAATTGAACGTTAAATTTATGTTCTTTTTTTAAAGTAAAAGGTCTTCAAAACCAAGGCCCATTTTACTTACTCACATGGGAGCAAAATGGAGCTGACTGGTAACATCAATTGATGAATTGATTTAGCATTTTGCCAAAGACAAAACACAATAAATGATTCTGATATTGAACAACAAATGAAGTTAATTTAATTTCTAATATCCTATTCTTATGTTTTGAATTGTCTCTCACAACATCTTACTGGAAAATAGTTCTGATGGTATAATCATAAATATGCATGCAACTCAGGGAAAGGGATGGAAAAATATTTTGATGAACACATCCATGATCCAAATATGTTAATGCAAGTAAGGGAAATATTTGAGAAAAGGGTCAGTGTACTTACATGGTGTGGTAGTCTGTCCCTTGATGCAGTAAGATATAGCAAAAATGGTCAAAAATATGCTTAGATTCCTCATGGTGGCGTGATCTGTGATGATATAGCAGAAGTGAATGAAGGTTCAGAAATTACAGTGAAAGACGGAAGGACGTTATGACCTTTGTACTTTCTTATGATAACTAAGCAAAGAGGAAATTTGATGATGACGAAGAAGAAAGTTTAGTTATATCAATTTAGTTATAACAAATCCCCAGCTTTTGGATTAGCCCATAACCCAGTGAGGTCAGACTGGATATTATAGAGTATTTTTCATATAGGCCTACCAAATAATTACTTTTGAATTACAAGTCTAATATTTTTTCACAATTATTCATTAATGGTTTGTTCATCCACTCCTGACTTTAATGCTGCCATGGTTTATGGTGACATGGAGAAATATTCTATTGAGTATGCAATAGAATCTAAAACGAACTGCAAGGAACAGGGTAGAAATCTTATTACATATAGAAAAACAAGATTCCCATACACATGCTTTGTGCTCCCAAAAGGGGTTTAATGTAATGAAGAACTCCATCAGGCATTCCTAATAGTATCAGTGGACAAGCCCACATCTATAAACTCAGTTAGCTGGCCTACAGTGGTCTTACAATGCATGTGGGAGTAGATGATAAGGGCCCTTATCTTGGAAATTTGCAGTAAAGAGTTATACGTAAATATTGTTAAAGTTTCAAAACACACTCTATAAAATGGATAGTTATGATCCTAAAATCTGACTGGCTGATGTGTTGGAAGCTTTTGTATAATTAAGCAACAAAACACAATAGGGAGTATTTTATCACAAATAACATCATGGTCATGATGTTATTAGCAATAACACACAACCTTGATCATTGTTTTTATATGAAGTATGTTATGCTGTTTTGCTTTTATATGCCAGTTCTATTGTTTTTAAACGACAGTCCCATATAATAAGGAAATGAAGCCCAAAGTATGTTATGTTAAAAATAATATATAATAAAATAAACCCAGATGTCATGCGTGTGTGTGTGTAAAAAGGGGAGTGGTGTAGTAAGGTGTACAATGATAGGTAAATAAGTCAATGTATTAAAATCAGATCAACTAATATAAAGAGCATGGCGTAACTGATAGTCTAACAGGTTAACAAACATTCTAACATCCACTGTTGTGTTGCATATAATTCATAGTCATTGGTGCCCTCTTGTGGCATTTTTAACAGCTGCAAGAAGGCTTGATTTTATTTTTTTTCTTGTATTTCTATTGGGTGATTCTGGTCATATGATTAGAGGTCATGGTTCAGTATAGCCACGTTGTAGACTGTTGGAGCATTTTTGTTGTCTACTGATTTTGTATAATGATTCTGTACAATGAAACAAAAATCATTGTTTTGTAAACTCACCTTTCTCATTACACTATTAAACATTTTAATGTTTTAATGTTTTTGCTTTTTTTTATTATTTAAATTTTTTTGCATATGGTCATACAAGATGTATTAGTAAAGGATACATTTTATATTTGAAATTTCAGTTTCACAAGAAGAAAAAAGAGAAACACCAGAAACTCATGACAATATCAGAAGCTCAGACATACCAGTAAAGGATGCTAATTTAGGTAACTTAGTTTCACTGTTTAGCTCTCTGTTGATTTGTGCAATGCACATGTGGAGGCGACAGAATAGTGAAAAGCAGCAACGAAGTGGAATCAACACAGCAGTCTTTTAAGAATTAGTCATCAACCTGCTCGCCATATACTTGTGAGAAGTTATAGCTGCATGAAGATGGATTTAACAAACAAAACCTATGGCACTAGTTCTGTTGTATCAGTCCTTACCAAGATCTCCAGTAGGTGCTCTGCAAGTATGTGTATGTGTGTGCCAGAGCAGAGGCAGTACGTGCTTGTTCTACTTATGTTAAAACAGAGACAGAGCTCATGGTACAAAGTGCCCAACTAAAAGTACAGGAAGTGCAAATGAAAGCTGCACTAACTACCTAGCGACATAAAAAAAGAAGTCACAACTGTCTTGGTGGTGGCTCAGATTCTTGAATCTGCTGTGACTGAGCTGGATGTAGATGAGAGCAGTAAGCCTGTAGATGTCTCAGAAATTCCTGGTGATTCCAAAGGAGAGAATGAGTGACGAGTGCCATTCAACACTGCAATTTCATCAGCAGTTGGAAGACAAGGATCATGTACTGCTCAAAGAGTCACATGATGCTTACTGTGTACTGTTTAGCACTGACAAAATATCTGCTGTTGGAAGATTCACTCTTACTCATAACAGTAACATTGTGTTTGCCACACCAACCTCTAATGTACTTAAAGAGCCATACAAGATGAACAGATCCTACCAGTTCACCGCGCCACACCAGCCATCTACTCCATCTTACAGTATCTTTCCTACACAGGCAAGTGAACACCGTACACAATCATCTAACATGGCTGCATATCATACGTTGATACCAGGACTTAGTGATACTGCAAAACACCTCGTTTTTCAGGAGCTCATCACATCTAGTCTCATTAAGTTTGACGATCGTCCAGAAAAGCAGTGGGCATGGAAATGATAATTTGTGAATGATAATTCTAGAAGGACTAGACCTGACTTATAAACAAATTAAAGGTTAAAGAAAGAGGTTATACAGATCAGAGCCATTTACAATAGTGCTCCTACTGCTTCTCTCAGCATAACTGTATCTACAACAGTGTTATGGGTCACTAGATATTATTGAGAGAGAGCCCTCTTTAAAAGGCTTGACTGATTCTTTGAGGCGTAGACAGTTAGGAGATCTGTTAAGAGAAAGAGTCAGCAAAATTAGAGGGTTACATACCTAGATTGGCATATTTGAACACTGCTAGAGGAAACAATCCCACAGTGGAGACATTGCCATATGCACTGCAAGAGAAATGGATAACTCATGGCTGCCAGTACATATTAGCGTACAGAGTTCCATTTCCAACATTTTCATTCTTTACTCAATCTGCAGAGAAGCTCAGTTCTAAATGACCCTAGCTTCATCCCTATCTCATCCAGAGATGGATCAGCGAACAAGCAGAACACTTCCAGGGAAGATCTGGTTACCCCAAAAGCCCCATCTCTTCTTATAAAACTGAGTTCTTTTCATTAATTCCCACAGTGTCACAGTGTGCCAGCAGCAAACTAGATGCTGATAAGTACTGTCCAATCCACAAAAGGCTGCATCATCTCAAGCACTTCAAAAGTAAGTATCTCGAGGAAATGTAAAGCTTTTTCCAAAGAGTCAGGTATATGCTTCTGCTGCAGCTTGTCAAGTGGACACATAGCTGGGGATTGCAAGATAGCCTTACTATGTAAGGAGTGTGATAGCGCTGTATATAATGATGCCCTTCACCCTGGTCCATGGATATGTGCAAGCCCTGGCCTCAAGAATGGTGGGGAGAAAGAGTCATCTACTGTAAATGCCAAATGTACAGAATTTTGCTCTAGATCTTGTTCCAAAATCTCGCAAAAGTGTTTCCCAAAGGACAAAAGTTTAAGCATACTAATTCCTACCCTCATAGACTGTGATCACATTCCAGATGACATATTTGAGATGCCAACTCTTGAATTCGCAAAGCACAATCCTTACCTTGAGCAAATTGCTAATCTAATTCACCCACTTGATTGCAATGCTCAGATTCTGCTTCTCTTAGGGCAGTAAGAGACTAGTACAATGGTCCACATAACGCTTCTTATGAAAACAAGTGATTATAAGATTGCAGCTTCTACTGAGGAATTCTATTCCCTTTTGCATGCTAAGACCACATCTCCCCAGCAACAGAGAGCAAGCTCTGCTGCACACTCAGGAGGAAGCCTGAAATGAAGGACCACTTTATGGCATGCATCCAAAAATACTTCGATCAGGATCATGCTGAGCTCACACAAGCTGATCTGCAAGCCAGACCAGAATTGCATTTGACTCTATTGCCAAACATTTTGGCATCTCCTTAAATTATATGTTGCTAACTAGACCATACTTAAACAGCAGCTTACTAGGACTCATAACACATTTCACATGTGAGCAGGTAGCCTTTACTACAGATATTAAACAAATGTTCCACACCTTCTTTGTGAGGGGCAAACCACAGAAATTTTCTCAGATTCCTTTGGTTCTGAGATAGCATCACTGACGTTAAATAGAGGATGATGGTCTATGTATTCGGCAATAGCCCTTCTCATTCTTTTGGAATCTATGGGCTTAACAGTACATCAAGGTAAGTTAGAGTTCCACACAGATGCAATGTACTTCATTTAAAGGCTTTTTTATGTGGATGATGGACTCACATCTCTGCCTTCAGCTGCAGAAATTTCCAATCTGAGACTCCATACGATTGCATTAAACTGTTCAGCTGTCATGCAAGAATTTTCAGCTAATGATTTTGTGAAAAACTTGAACCTCAGAGGTGACAGATTCAAATGGGTCTTATTGTTCCCATAATGATCCATGGAAAACTTCTGCTTAGACAGGTTATCAGCACAACAGGAAACTGGGACAGCAGTGTCTTCCAGCTGAAAATGAGGTCAAGAAGACTGCATGGAGAAATTCAAAGCAAAATCTTGCAAAACTGGAACCTCCCTGTACCTACCTTGTAACATTCCTTTGTGATGCTTGCTTAAAGGAAACATATTTTCTCAGTTGCATCCATAAATGTAATTGCTGCTGTTCCATATCTTAATGTGATAAACTCTTAGTGAGCACTCCACATTGCATTCATCATAGTTAAGGCTAAGTTAGCCACTCTTACCATCCATACTGTTCCTAGACTTGAGTTAGGTGTCACAGTCTTAGCCGTGGAGCTTGGAGAGTTGATTGTGAGTGAGCTGGACATCAAATTGGATGCAATGGAATTCTCCTACATGGTTTCACTGTATATGTATATGTCAACAATAGGGTTCAGGGTATTAGGGAAGGTCTCTTGTCAATGGCATTATGTTCCTCCCAGCCAGAACACAGCAGATATTGCTACCAGGTCAGTGCCATCAGCTCACCTTGCAATGACCACTTGGCTGACTGCCTTCTCTCATTTACATTGCACATTGCTTTACATCTGTAAATGATCAGCAGAAGGATCATGAAATGAAATCATCACTTGAAAAAAAAGTTTATCTTTCAAACTTATAAGTTTGAAAGATAAACTTTCAAACTTATAAGTTGAGGTGCAGCTGATTGGAAAAGGGAAAGGTAATTCTGACAAGTAGTTCACTATGGAAACTTAACCACCTCTTGGATGAAGATGGGCTGCTGAAAATTGGAGGTCAGTGTGCCAGACTCGATGCTGCTGAGAGATATCTTAGCGTCCATGGCCATAGCTATGTTGCTTCTCTCCTCGTAGACAATTACCATGCTAGAGTTATGGACCAAGGCAGAGTCTTCAATGAGGAAGCTATCTGCAGCAATGGCATCTAGATAATTGGAGCAAACAGGTGTATAGCCAGTAAATTACACTAATGTGTCATATACAACAAACTCCATGACATCACAGCAGAACAGAGAATGGCTGATCTACCACCTAATTACCACCTAAAAAAGTATGGAACCACCCTTCACCCATCACACTTGTGGAGGAGCTACCAGTAATAAAAAAAAGGGCAGTCTTTTTCACATGCATCAGCATCCATGCAATTGTTTTTCCTGGACCTGTACAAGAGATTCATTCAAATTGTGACACTAACTTCAAGGGGGCCTGCAAAAAACTGGAAATACTAATGGGTGAAACAAATGGTTCTACTTTGTTCACATATCTCAGTGAAGAAGGCAGCACATTTCAATCCACTTCATGTTTCCCATATGGGCAGAATGATAGAATGATTGGGGTCTCAAGACAGATTTTAGATTCCATGCTAGAATAAACCAGTCCCACTGTACTCACTCATGGGGTTCTGTTGACCTGTATAGTGAAGGTGACTCTTATCATCAGCTCAAGGGCATTGATACCCATTTCTACTGACCCAGATGACCCATCAATGATGACTCAAAAGGTCTGCACACCTCAACCTTCTCCAGGCTCTTAAAATGAGACAGATTTGCATCATCAGTAGTGGAAAATGGTTCAGCATCTCATTGACACCTTTTAGGAAAGATGGAGGTGAGAGTATCTTTAGACACTTCAAAGTAGAAGTACATGGCACAACAGTCAACCTAACATCAAAGAAGGAGATGTTGTGTAAACTCAGTGAAAAGGATCCTATGCCCCATGGCAGTTATTGCCAAAACACTCCCCAGTGCTGATGGCAAGATCAGGAAAACTGAGCTAAAAGTTACCAAAGGTGAGACTGTAAGGACTTCAACCCATGTTGCATGTGATTCAACCCATGTTGCATGGTCATTAATACCCTCATGTGGCATTTTTAATGGCTGGAAGATGGCTGCATTTGTTCTTGCCTTATTTGTTCTATTGGGAGATTTTAGTCATATGATTAGAAGTCATGGTTCAATATAGCCACACTGTAGTCCCTAACCCTAACCCTAGCATACAGGAAGCAACTCGTCAGTTCTAAATCTGACACGACATTTTCATGCTGATCTTTGGATCTTTGTTATATATGTGGAGATTTGTCAGCTGGTATGGCTTAAACCATTGTAATGTATTTTGCATATAGTAGTATAATATGTATTTATAAAGAATACATGTTATATTTGTCGTTTCAGTTTCACAATAAGAAAAAGAGAAACACTGGAAGCTCTTATTGCTCAAGACATACAAGTGAAGGACTCAACTTTGGCACTTGTCTTCTTTCAAGCCTTCCAGATCTCACTGTTTAGCCATCTGTCGATTCAAGCAAGCACACATGGAGTGGGCAGAGTAGGAACCCCCCACCTTCCACCAGCACCACAATTTGCTGCATAGGCATCAAGGGTAAAGGTATTATAAACATAATTACCCATAATTAAACCACTGTAACGTATGGCCTCTTAGTTCATTCTCCCACTCCATACAGTTCATATATGGAATCTAAGCTGCAAAAACCACCTCTTTTGAAATAATTTCTTGAAATCTTGTCGCATATAATACCTATTCAACCCTAGCTGTTTTACCCCCGGCCCTTTACATTGCTGTTCTCAGGCATGTTTCTGCTCTTCTTGCTTGAATGAGGAACAAAAGGACATTCAATAACAAAAAAGGACAAAATAACCATTTTAATTTTAAAGGATAAAGAGAGGTTGGAAAATGGTTGTGTAAAAATGTATTAGAACTGTTTTGGCGCATAAAGCTACATTACGTGCATTGTGGATGCCAGGGACAATACAAAAAATATAGTATTTTGAGTACTTTAAGTCATCACAATGAGAGCCATGCTTTACCATTAACTGTACTGTACCGACAGAACTGCCATACAAACAGCAGTAAAAAGTAATTCCTAACAGGCTATTCAAAATATGACCTATGCGTTTCAAGTTTTAGCTTCCGCAGATCACGGCAGTGAACTGCTCTGAAGGATACAAAAATGTGATTATTTTAAAATTAACAATGAACACGAACTATTAAATGATCACTTCCTGTTCTTTACTGTGCCGATTTGTTATGCCAGCACAATACTCTTGTAATCGGAGCCAATGTGCAGAGCTCAGTGCAGTTCAGATGTAGTAATCGCAAAGTAATTGCCTCGTTGCTGGCTGCGTTTCAAATTCCAGTAGGAGCAAAACGCGCCTTAAATTTTCAGTCGCACATCTCTTAATATTAAACCGTACATAACTTTGTCTTGACAATATAGCCTATCGAATTCTCTACCTGAGGTAATGATTTTTTAATTAATTGTTTTAGATGAATTGTTTTAGATTGTTACACCTAAGTAGTTTTGCTTGAAGTTCCACGCTCCAAAGCCGAATCAACTAAATAAGGCTTTGAAGAGCTGTTGTAATTGCTGTGACGTCAAGGTTTGGCAAACTGAACATGCCATGCTTAGTATAAAAGCCGAGCTTGGGTACGTTGTAGTTTCTCTTCTGCGGTGTCATACGGAGGATGCGAAAAGAATTTAAATAATATTTAAATCGATATTTTTCTACGATGTCATTTATTCATTTAATAATCCTATTAGCTTTTCCGCTGTCATCCAGTTGTAAGTATTTTTTTCTTTTCTTTTTTTATGGGTTAAGTTTTTAATTTCTGTACGTCTTTAACCAGTTCTTGAAAAATGATTGTTTAGCTACACATATTTGAATCTAATTTCTGTGTACTGAGACTGTCAGAAGTTAAATACTTTTATGTCATTCAGCGTTGGTAACTGATCTAAAGCTCTCCTGTTGCCGGAGTTAATCTCATGTACTTGCTCAGAGGCAGTAACCATAGAGATATGGGTGTGAGACAGAGCATCAAAATTAGACTTTCTGTATGAGGAGGCTGCATGCTGCAATTTAAATGTCCAAGTTAAAAAGGGTTTAAATGTAATTGTATTTAAAGAGCACCTAAGAATGGGGTCTATTTAAAACTTAATGGAAATATACAACATGGTGCTAAAGTCAACACTAGAATGGTACTATTTTTAGGGGCTGGGTATTTTATTACTGGAATTGGTAGCAACTAGTTAAAAGTAGTGAAAGCCACATGCAACTCATCTGCTGGTGTTTGTGAGGCTAATATAATACTTGGAGAAGTTAGATGACAATTATTCAGTTGCATTTGAATAAGTGTGTGGGTTAAATTGCTGATTTTTTTAATTACTTCCTGTTTTGGGAACACTGGGTTATGGAGCTCATATTAGAAATATAAGTGTTTCCTTTGCAATTAGCAAATTTGTTCAACACTGCACATTTTAAATAGACTGCTCCCATTTCATGAATGCTGGTCATTGTTATTGATGAAACAATAAATCAAGTGTTTCCCAGATTTATTTTCCACAGGTGTATGAGACATATTTCTAAGCATGTGTTATTCTACTAATATTTATTGCATCAGCAGAGAACAGTGAGAACTGTATCTCAGTGCTAGGGCTTTATCATTCTTATTACTCGATAACTTGATATTGTTTTGTTGAGAAAACAGGGCCATACTCTCGGCTTCAAAGAGGGACTGACAGAAAGTGCTTGTCAGTGAATAGAGGAGCAGGCAACAGTCAGTGGGATGGGGTGCCTCTGGAATGCATTATCCTCACTGATGTAGGACTCTGTGTGTGTCAGCTCTTTAGTGTGAGACCTTTAAGGAATGATATGCCACACACTCCAAACCCTTATTTAAGAAACTCTGTCAAAGCTCTCAGGTTCAAAATGCTTTATTGAATGTGTTTTTCCTTCTGTTACAGGTGGAAAATGGACATACAATGGTAAGTAGATTATCATCAAAGGTGGCACTTCTCATGACATTTCTTTTGGTGGTATTTTTTGTTGCAGATATATAAACTCTTAATTTCCTGTTTTCACCACTATAGAAATAGAAATATAATGCATCATATAATTACAGTTTTTTTTCAGCATGAGCCAAATGAATGCAAACTTATGTTTCTACACATTTCAGCTTTCAGTTTTCTGTTCAAGCACTTGCAGTGTTTCTCTTTTTCAAACAGTTTTAGTCATGCAATCCCAGACATGGTCTCTGCTCTTTAATGTCAGAGATATTTATGTTACCGATATCTCTAACAAGTGTAATAGGGTGAATGTTACACACATTGGTAGGTATGTAAGAACAAGTAGCTTTGGGTAGAGAGAGACGTGGCTTTTTTCATATTCCTCAGTCTGCAGACTTTCACTCTTCTCTGGTTCATTGTGTCACTGAGACATGGTCACTGTCTCTATTTCTAATCCTTCTATGTTCTTACACCAGCTTCCTCAACAGCAGCTCCCATGTTGAGTATTGCCTTTGGCTATTGGCTTTTACTAAACCATTTTTAAAACAATTATGTCAGACTATGGACTTTTAAAAGCTTCATTTATAAACCACTATATGAGCTGTAATAACTTGTTAAGATATGTTATTAAGTAGACATGTTATTAAGTATTAAGTTTGTTACCTTGTCTTGTAGTCAAAGCTTGTTAGTCTGTTCATCACCAGTGAGTGATTTACGTTGATCCTGTTGCATGGTTATTATAGTTGGCCATGTTTGAGGTCAGACAGTTTTAAATAACAGTCCAGGAACCACAATGAGTTATGGTATAACTCTAACCATAACTCTAACCCTAACTCTAACCGTAACCCTAACCCAAGATACTGTAATTAATTTAATTTGTGGAATGCATTGTTACTTGGCTCTTCATTCTCATTTAGATTATCCTTTAGATTTAGGAGATAATTATGAGAGATTATTAAAGATTACTGTTAGTTTATATTATTTATTTGTAATTTATAGTATATTTGTAATTTTACAAAATTATATGGTTATTGTACAGATTTATCATTTCTATCCCCAATGGAGATGAACCAGTTTTCACTATTTAAATTGCTACATGGAATGATTTATTCCTTAAAAATGCAAGAAACATTCTACTGTATTGGTACCAATTTGATCAATTCAGTTAGTAAACCAGTAACAGTGGCTAAAGGAGACCCAAAAGTTCTGCCATTCTCTAAACATGACAGTGAATGATGTACGAGAATGTGTAAGAGTCTAAGACACAGTGCCATTAAGGTGTTGGAGTGATCTATTAAAAGAGGTCGGTCCCCTGGGTCACATGTATTACCAAACTGAGATGAGCTGAGACATTCTCTCTGACCTCCACCCCGAGATACTTTTGGTATTCTTTACTCCAAATGATTCAAATTATTGTAAGTTGTAGGAATGAATAAAATTGCCATAGCAGTTATAAAAAATATAGTAGCTTATGGTAAAATATGGTAGCTTATGGCTTTACATATCCGAACTATCTAAACTGTTACATCAACAACAGAGGCTTTAGGAGTATTTATGTATGTTTACTTTTATGTGTGTATAAATTGTCATATTTTCTGACCATCTAGCTGTTTGTCATTCTACTGAAAAACTGTCACTTTTCTCTCGTGGAGTTCATGCTAACATGGCCATATGGTGCTCTTCAGAATGAACAGCAACAGAGTTGGCCAAATGCAGTGAGTGTAGTTACAACAATCAAAGTGGACCCAGTTAAAATAGCAAATGAACGGAACAGTGAAAAAATATGGCCAAAAGAAAATATGTTGTTTTTTATAGTGAGTTTTTCTGTCTTCCTACGTTTTCTTACCTTTACAGCCTTTATAGATTTCCTACCGTTGTACCTTTCCTAAATGTTTACAAATTCAATAATACAAATTCAATCATGCTTTTATCATGCTTCTCCTATTTTTTAATCAATTGTTATATATTTTTATCTATTTTGGTAAAATGCTTTTATTTATTAGAATGGAGGTTTTGCTGGCAATTCTCTGCAGCTCTATGCAGGTCTGACATTTCTTCTTCCAGCTCTTCATGCACATAATCCAGGTAATTAAGGGCTGCTGAGCTCTGGATTGCCTGGAAAAAGTGAACTGGAGCAGGGTAAATATGGACCAGGACCCCGAGGACTGGAACGACAAACTTAATTAAATTTTATTAAATGACTTATCAAAATTGGTATATGTTTACTTAGTCTAATCTAATGATTGATGTTTAATACAAACGAATAATCTGTTTGTTTGCTTAAAAAAAGAATTGGTGAATACCAATCTATCTGCCATGACTGTTGCAGTCGGTGTATAACGTGTATAGGGAATGCCCACAAAACTGTAGAATCAATTGAGAAGAAAAAAGGCATATAGAAAGAGATGTGAACACAGAGAAGCAACTGGTAGATGTTCTCTCATCTAGAATGACTGAGCATAGAATTTCAGAACACAAAGGATGTTTTGATTATCTCAGAATGAACACTGCATGCAACACATCAGAATGATTCAACACTATATTTTCATCTTTAATAATGCACTTTGTCTGTAATTTCTTTATATTGATACTATAGAGATTCATTGAACCTACTTATGGGCTACTGGATACTTTAGATTTGGTATATATTGTATATATTTTTTCCTCTGGGAGGCAACTGCAGTACCATGACAGATCATTGTTAGACAGATTATCACTTGATAGATAGTATCACATTACATGGCAGCTTTTTTGTTCTCTTTTTTGGGGTGGGGGTGGTAAGCAACAAATTCTGCAAGCCCATTGGTATCACAGAGTGCTGTTCTTTTGTAGAATGTCTAGTGGTTTACTATTTACTCACAGATCTTTATTTAGGAGACAGCCTTTGTGTGCAGCCTTGGGTAACAGAAGCCTTGCAGGTTGCAGGCCATGGGCCTCTCTATGAAAATTGCTTTTGTACACAAGTTAATTGCAGATGCAGAGTGCCTGGGTGAACATTTGTGGACAGCCTGTAAAGCATGCTCATAAAATACATGAATGTGTAGAGACTGGCATTGTTCTTCTGTAGTGTAATATTCTGTAAAGAATGTTTTCTGTAAAAGCAGTTACTTGGAACACAACACTGTCAAAAGTTCAAAACAGCAAAGTTTATAAACAGTTGTTAACTAATTCTAGTTAATAACTAAATTAATAATCTTAGAGTCACATAATCTTTTATAACTGATGAGCAGCAATACTTCTTCTTGCCCTCTGGTTTTAGGGCCTGATGGAGAACCCCACTGGTCGAAGCACTACCCGTACTGTGGAGGGGTATTCCAGTCTCCCATTAACTTCCAGCCAGAGCTGCTGAGATATGATCCGGACCTGCTCCCCATCCTGGTCCACAACTACAACTTGTCTAGCAATGAGCAGCTCACCCTCAGCAACAATGGGCACTCAGGTAAGAGGGACTCTTTCAGAAATGTCCGTTTGAATATTGATGGTTCACTTTGTTTCACCTTTTGGTTGGAAACAAGCATTTGGTTCATTTATGATGCCATGCAATGCGTCTCACCATAAACTTTGCCCTTTTTAGACATTATTTCATAAGTAGTAAGTAGAATAAGTAGTTCTTATTTCAACAGTTCTTATTGCATACACAAAGAACCTGAAGGATTAACTTATTAAACTAATGGGGACATGTGCAGCAACCACAATGCCTAAAATGGTCTTTCTTCTCAGACCTAATTTCTAGCTCAACATGAAGAAAATGACAGGAGGATCTTTTTTGTATTACAGCCACAGCAATTTTCTGTAATCACCCTTATTATGATAACTGTCCGTGTATGAAAAAACAACAGCCAGCTTATATTTTTGGAGAGTAAAGTATGGAGTGGTCTTTGTCATGACTCACGTCTCAAGTAATCTGTTAAATAACAAAGCTCCTACCATGTCTCAAAGTCTTTGATAGCATTTTCCAGCATAATTTTATCTAAATATTAACCTGCATAACGACTATGAATAAAATAAGTAGTACCATAGAAACCAGGGGATGCAATTTTCTTTTTTGATCATCCATTTTATGAGAAGGTACTTCATGAATTGCTTTTACTTCTTAGTCTTCTCTTTCAACATAAACACTTTCTATCCAGATGCATACAGAACTGTGCCTAAAAACAGGCCATACAGGCTGTCAGATATGTGGGTCTTGCACATGTTGGCTTAGTTCCTCCTCTTTTCCAAGTGGGACAGGCAGGCAGGTGTGTGTGTGTGTGTGTGTGTGTTTGTGTGTGTGTGTGTGTGTGTGTGTGTGTGTGTGCACGTGTTTTTAGGTTGCTGTGGCTGCCTGCCAGGAAAGGCAAGTATATGTACTAGTATGAAGGCTGTCTGAGTCACAGCTGCTGACACTATGTCACAGGAATGCTGATGAAGTATCCTGTACACCACCTGCTGTCCTCACTGTATAGCCAGCTGCGTCACTGCCGCTGATCTCAGAGCAGCCCTCGGGTTTTAGTGCTGGCCCATGTATTGGCAAGAACCAGAGACGCTCTGAGCTCTCTGGACAGACAGGATTCAGCAGTGGCACTGACTTTGGCTGCTCTTGTTTTGAAGCTGTGTTTACTCTAATCTGCACTGGAATAGATCTCTTCACATTCATTTATGATACTTCATTGCCGAACTATTAAATATACATTTTATCCTATCACTTGGAAAATGTTCATTAATATTACCAAATACTTAAAATAAGTTCTTGTAATAGGTTCTAATACCCAGTGAACCACTTGAGATGGGTCTGATTTAAACAGCTGAACTTTTCTAAAGTTTTCAGGTGTGAAGTTTGATCCATCTATGGGTCAGTGCCCCCAGTTGAACTTTTCTTTACTGAGGTCATGTGTGGTTTTTGCCCCCAGTGCAGCTGTCTCTGCCATCCCACATGCGTCTCTCCAGTCTGCCTGACCAGTATACAGCAGCTCAGCTTCACTTCCACTGGGGCTCTTCAGACGCACTGGCTGGCTCAGAACACACTGTCAATGGCAAACAGTTTGCTGCTGAGGTGAATCACCATGCGAACACGCACACACACACGGTCACACTCACAGACACACACACACACACACACACATTCACACACTCACACATGTCAAAGTATCACAGATTAGAAAAAGATTATTCACAATTAACTTTTAATGCAAGGTCAGTTGCCTTGTCTGGATGAGTGAAGCATGTGATTTTGAAATGCAAAAATTCTGGTTTACCCAGAAGACCATTTAGACTATGTGTACATTGAAGATAAATCATTATGATTCAGTAGATATTGTCACACTATAGAGGCAGGGTAAGATGATGAGGACAAACAAAACCAGTGCAGGTGAATAGGAATGGGTGATGGATGCTGTAAGGCTATATTCCCAGCATGTAGTGGTGCTTCCTGTGGTTTGGAATGCCTCTCTGGCCCCTTTCTTCCTCCATGCCTGTCTGACACCAAAGCCTTACAGGGATGTTCTTCAAAACATTCCACTTAGATGTGTTTGCATCAAAGTAACTCTTGGCTCATGCAGTGCATTCATAGATGAATGTATTTTCCATTTTGAACTTGCAGTGTATTGTTTGCTGGACAGGAATTTATGTTGGTTTGTGATCTTAGCTCCGTTTGGCAGTACTTACAAGTTTTTTTCTGCCAATGGCACCCTTTTAAAATCACACGTAAGCTAAACGTAAGTAATCAAACGATGTCCCATTGTGTAACAGACAATGGCACGTATCTTTATATATGGCTTTTTACAGCAACTGTGGTCATAAAGCAGAATTACAGAGCAGCTTTACACTAACACATTGTGTAGATCTAAATGAGAAATGTCAGGAAAATGTCAAGTTGCTTTTTCCACTTCTTTGTCCCTGGTCGGTTTAGATGCATGTGGTGCATTTCAATTCTGACAAGTATCCCAGCATCTCCATGGCAGCAGACAAGTCTGATGGTCTTGCTGTGCTGGGTGTTTTCATTGAGGTGAGATTATATTTAATGCTAAGTTGCAGCATTAACAAATGATTTCATGGTTTAGTTTATAGTTGTAAAATGTGCTTATCATTTTTTTTTCTTTGAAATCAGGTTGGAGAATTCAATCCTGCTTTTGACAGATTCCTCAAATTTGTCAAAGGCATTAGATATAGAGGTAAGGCATTGTTGTTTCTTTCTTTTTTCAGTGTATCACAGTACAATTTTTTGCCGTTACATATGTAATGCATTATGCAGCAGTGCTGAAACACACAGTAACCCTCTGCTATAATGATACTTGTTCATACTACAATGGAATAGACCAGAAGGTGCAGGTACCAGCCTTTAACATCCAGGAGTTATTGCCTGCTCACCTGGACCACTATTATCGTTATGATGGCTCTCTTACTACCCCACCCTGCTACCCCAGTGTGCTATGGACAGTGTTCAGGATGCCCGTCACCATCTCTCTCACACAGGTACCCTGCGATAGTATCCAATCTATCAGTACCTTTAACCTGGTACAGTTTCAGGTGGTCTATCTCAGACTGTTAATACGGGGTTTCTTTAGCAAGGAGAATAGTAAATACAGATGCGTTCTTTAGTGCTGTTATGAATTCAACAAGCATTGCTGTTCCCTGAAAGCTAGCCTCCCAGTTACAGTCATTCTGGTTGGCATTTTACACACAAAGACATAAATTTAGGTTTTTACAGAAATGTGCAGTGTTTTAAAATACTTGCAAGTAAAGCATGGGCATTTC
Organism: Sternarchorhynchus goeldii; assembly: GCA_028565775.1. Classification (NCBI taxonomy): domain Eukaryota; kingdom Metazoa; phylum Chordata; class Actinopteri; order Gymnotiformes; family Apteronotidae; genus Sternarchorhynchus; species Sternarchorhynchus goeldii. Next base: position 3,316,504 of record JAOXYF010000007.1, on the reverse strand, counting down.
TTTTGCTGCTCTGTGTTCACAGTACAAGGCCTTAGCCACTGGCCTATTCTCCTCTCATGACCAAGAGTCTGTTCCAGTACCTCTGCGTTGGAACTATCGGAAGCCCCAGATATTAGACAATAGAGTGGTGCTGGTGTCCTTCCAGGAGGGTGAGTAATGTATGGCATGTATGCTCTGCTGGGGAAGCTTGTGGTACAAATACACCTGCTGAATGGTTGTGTGATTAAATACAACAATGGGTTCTGCTGAGAAATGGGCTGTCGATCTCGCTTTGGCTTGCTCAAAAGTTTCTTCTTATATTACTGCTTGTGATATATCCAACCAGTCATACTCTTTCACTGTTCCTTGTAACTTTTATCAACAATTTTGGTGTATTTCCAACCAAATTGTTTGGGCTTCAAATTAGATGCCTTTATGTACATAAATCTGCCTTGTAAACTGCAGCCATACAGAGTGCTGGCCTCCCAGAGCACTCTGTAACGCAGTCATAATACTGCAGAAAGCATCATCACTAGAAATACAACCACAACAGGCCTTCTTCACCTGTCCAACTTCTTGGCCTGCAAAATGACAGCCTAATCTAAACACATACCTTTCTTTTGCCTGCTGCTTCTGGTTCTATCTGCATGGCACTTCTTCCCTGAAGTTTAAATCTATGACAAAAGGATAACAGAATGACTGACTTCTTCGCCGCTGATACCCGCCCAAGCTGAATTATAGCACTGAAAGAAAGGCTTCAGATTCTGTACTTTAACTGACCTTCTTTCCTACTTGTGTCTGGCACAGTCGAGGGACAGCGTGTTAGTCTTTCAGTGGCATCTCCCATGCAAAGGAGGCTGGTCATCCAACAGCTGCTGATGGGAGACCTTGCAGATGTTGCAGATGAAGGACTCCACCATCTTTTGCCAAAGCTTGCTCGAAAACCCTGGGCAGCTAAGCAGTGGAAGACCAATTACAGGCACCAGCACTGGAGTCAAGTCACTAAGAGAAAGCAGAAAAGTCAGGTGTTAGGCACAACTGCAAACAATCCCTCAGTCTGGAAGAACACACATATGAGCGCCTTTCTGGGAAAGTACGGTATAAATGAGGATTCTCTATGTTATACATACCTGGAAAAAAATGTAACTCTTCAGCTGGCTATACATCACACAGATATTCAAATGGTCAAAGCTCTGCGAAAAGCAGTCTTCCCTGAGCTAAATCTACGGAGCTACTTAAACTGCAAGTCTGACCTGAACCTGCAGACCATCAGATGCCTTCTCCGTAACAGACCCACAGATGAGGCGACCGAGCTGGACCAGGCCCTTACCAAAGCCACACAGAGGCAAAAACAGAAGCCCATGGCTGAGTACGGTGCCTCAGTACTGACCAGGCTAACAGGCCAGACCCCAGTGACCATCCGTGGAAACGCCGTTCCAGCTGGCCTCAGGCAGCAACCCACAGAGTGGGAGGATTAGACTCCGTTGAAGCCATCAATAAACACTGCATACAGAGAACATTAAAGTCATTCTTTAAGTATGTCCTGAGTAGAATAAACAATTTGGCCCTGATTGCTCAGTTCTATATGAAGCATTACAAGGTTTTAGCTTAGTTTATTTAGAAACAATTTGTAGTAGGTTTTGTGTTGCAATTGTTAGTGGGCTCAGAAATTCTCCTTATTCTCCTTTTTTAGCACTTTTATTCTGTTTTATTCGATCCAATTAAAAATACTTTAGATTTAGAAATATCATAGTCTTACCAAAATAACAAAGCCAGTGGTTTTATTTTCTGGGAAAAAGTTTAGGTCTGTCACATCCATTATAAAGTAAAGCAATTTCATGGTTTTATAAAGAGGGTAGCTAAAGATTGGGAAAAACAATGCATATAAGGGTTCCTGCATTTTCTGTCTGTGGTTGCTTTGGATGTAGTGTAAACCAAAGGGAAAGTTCTAGAGGGTGTTTTGTGTCTTGAACTGTAAAATAAAAGCATTATATGAAGTACATAAATTGTAATTGTGTTTCTTTGGAACATGCGATTGCTTATTTGGAATTCTGTCAGTAATCTCACTGGTAGTAAATGTGTGTCTTTTGTGAATATAATGAATATAACATAGTTTAAATGATTGTCTTCTGCCTTCACATAAACAGGAAGCTACACTGCAGCATCATTACCTTATCGTTGTTCTTTAATCTTTTGTTCTTTCTCATGAAATTTCTGTCTGTACTCTTTCGTGCTTAAAATGCTTTTCTTCGTTTTTCTTCTCTCCACTAAGGTGGCTTCAGTTGGACAAGCTGGGGTACGTCGTATGTTGCAGTGTGTGTGTGTGTGTGTGTGTGTGTGTGTGTGTGTGTGTGTGTGTGTGTGTCTCAGCCTTCCATCTGACCTCTGACTAACTAACATGACATCCTCACTCACAGTGACATTCAAGTCCTATAACACTGATTCCATGCATGCATGTCCATGACTATAAGATGCCTCTCTCACTGGCTGTGGTGCTGATGACATCACATTTAACACAATGCATGTTAGAGCAGTTGCTAATTTTAAATCTTGTCCAAAATCACATTTTACTTGTTTATAAAGGCTCATCACGATGCCCATCATCCCTAAATATTTATTTATTCAAACATTTAAAGGTGAAGTTAGTTAGTTGTTAATTATAAATGGTTTGGTCATAATATAAACACTGCACTCAACATAATGAGGTCAGTAACATGCCCGCATCCTGCTAGATTATTGTCTAGAACCAGTCTGCAACAGTCTGGGGAGAAACTATGAGTTAGAGATTCCAGGTAAATAACTGCAGTATACTCCTGCAAAAGATGTAGCCCCATTCAGAATTGCTACACGGTCCTAGAGAATAATCTGAATATCATTACTATGCAGTAATAAACTAAACTGCCGTTGCATCCTACATTTCAGCCAAAACACAATTTTAGAACCTGGGTGCAGAACAAGACTCTTGACATGGTATAGACATAAGTATTTGTAGCAGAACCCTGAATTCATAAGGTTTACAAGCACACTCTCACATTCATGTCATATATTTTGTCTCACATATTGCAAACCAGTCAGAGTCAGTCTTCTTCTTATAGGTACCCTGACATCCATAGTGGTTGTCTCTGGGTTGGCGCTCGCTCTGATCATTGTGCTCAGCTGGTTTGTTCTGAAGAAAAGGTAAGGTCACAAAAGATTTTAAGCTTTGTTGTGAAACGTCTCATGTCACCTGTTTTGATTGCATAGTAGCAATTTTAAACTTTTTAAAGTTACATAATCAAATCTCTAATATACACTTGTTCATGTTTTGAACTAGTAAAATAAAACACTGACACCAAAAACTGTTATTAAGTCCCCAAATCCATGTTTCTCTAAACTAACCCTAGACGTTACATATCCACTGTTAGTCGCACCAAAATAATGAATGACTCATGACTTATGTAAAGCCTATGTCAGCACAATCCTGAAAAAGATGTGTTAAATGATGTATTAATTATGGTCACGTGTGTTATTTACTTACAATGCTATTTCAGGAGTTATATGTGTCATTGTGTGACAGTATGCATGTCTTTACTTAAACTAGACATTTCAAACCTCGCTGGGATGGTAGGGTTACCATTGCACGCTTTGAAGAGTAGCAGACTACAGGAACTGACAGACAGTGGTCAACATCATTGTGACTGACAATCTCTCTGTCTATCATATAATTTAATTTTCCACCCCACTAACCTTAGAGAACTATCTCAGCAATGTCCCTTTGACAGTTAAAAAGTTATGGTACAACGTGGCCAAATCGCTATAGGTTAATGATTCTGACAAAGCTAAGAAAAAATCTAGATATATTTGTCTGCCACAATAACAGTTGTAATACACTCAATAAGTGTAGTTTATAGCACCAACAACCCTTCCTGAATTTACAAATTATAATGTGTCTTCAGATCACAGGCTGAGAAGATGAAAGCCGACAAGCCTGTGGAAGGAGAAGAAAAGACATCAAAAGTGTAATGGAGTCTTTACTTCCCCACATCTGTAGCCCCGTGCAGCAGAGCATGTTCAGAATTATGTGTTTGAAAGTACTCATTGAGCTGAATCACGGAGAAGGACAGCATAAATCTTCCAGTTTTGTGTTTCTGAGCTCTTGGGCCTGGCTGCTTGCATGCATGCACATGTAGTTGAGGCAGAACCGTGTACATGCAGTGCTCACATATTGCCCAGGGGACAGTCTCACTCCAGCCTCATGCCATTATGGACTTTCCTCTTTTTGATTTGTTTTTGACTGATGCTGCTAGAATCTGTGAATTAAGACTCTGAAAGAAGAGACAATAGGAAATGAATTTTTTTTTTTTCTCGAGTTTGGGAGAGCCACAGATGCCACTGGCTACATTTTCTACATGTAGCCATGGCTCTGAGGACTTAGCTGCTTGCACAGAGTGCCAGCCAGACCATGCAGGGGAAGGCCAGCAGGACAGGATTTGAGTGAGGATGCTCTGTGTTTGTGCTTCACACATCTATGTCTTTCTGTGCAGCCAGACATGGGGGGAAAGCAAAGCCACTGTCCAAGCAGAGAGCACATTATGGCTCACTGTTGATCCGGGGTGGCCCGAGACGGGTAGTTAGAATGGTTCCACCCTGTACTTACTATTGTGTGAATAGAATAATGAAAGGCCACTATTTCTCATGCAAATGGAATACATTTCATTCCTACTGAACGTGGTACAGAAATGGCTCATTGTTTCTTGGCCTGTATGTGGGCTGACCTTTCACTTTGCTCTCCCGAGCCAATCAAGGCACAAATTCCCATGCTCTCCCCATTGACTTTGCAGTTAACTAAGATCTTTCAGTGAGTGCACTAAGCTAAAGCTGACTTGACTTCCCAGAGAAGAGGTCATAGTGGAACTGATACTGTTGGAAGTATTATATGAATTCAGCCTCTAGATTATGTCTACAATAAAAACATTACAACACTGAAATTCTAAGAACTACCCTGAATCATCATTGAATGGTTGATTTTCTCATACAGGTTACGAGTATTTCACAGCATATGCATATTATAAGCTTCCATAAACCATTGGCAGAGGCATGTGATTTGATGGTTTGCTGTTAACTCCTTCTATAAATCCCACACACATTCTCTTCATTTTCAACCTTCGCTTTGAGTGCTTGAAACATGCACAAGCATAAAATAAGTTACTGTAGAAGTGGTGGCATTGGTTTACTCTACCAGTGTGATATGAACATCACTGAAAATTTTACATAAATGTAAACATTTAAAAAAATGTTGTTCTAAACCTTAAGTATGCAGTGATGTAATATATATTTTTTAGCATACAATTGTTAAATGCACACGGACACAATGCAAACTTGCACAGTTAACAGGCTTTTTAAAATACAATACTGGGTTAAAATGTATACCACGATGACACCAGGATTACAATTGACAAGCACCCAGTTATAGCCTTAGTTACAACAATATAATGATACATAATGATGCAGAGTACACAGAGCTCTTTCAATTTCCATCAGAAACCGTTTTCACTATGCTGTCTCAGAGTGTTTGGTGAGGTGGGCTGAGAAAGAAGGGTGATGATAATCTGATTCTGACATTGCAGAGCTGCGTCCTTGTCCAGAGGGAAAAGCCATTCCAGTTTCAGAGAAGGCAACAGCTACAATTCAAGGCAAACAATTTCACAGAGACTTTGTAAGCGTAGTTCTGAGAATGACATGACATAATGCTTTAGACATGGGCATAAACTTCATAACACGGTACACCACTTACTCCATCTGCTCATGTTGTTTGATCCACTGAATATGGGATAACCTAATGACGAGAAGCATTCAAGCGCAGTGCTGGAAGCAGTCTGATAACCAGAGGGATTAAGTTATATAGGCACATGAAAGAACTCACGGACTCATCGCGTGATTGTGTCCTACATTCGTTCTTATCTGACATTTCAGAACTAAAGTCTTCTGGGTTCATGATTTCAAACAAAGTAAGGCTGTAGTTAGGGGCTGAGTTTCTGATCAGTAAAATAAACGTCATACACACTTATTTTATTTTTTCTAATCACTCTGTATTTGGGTACTCACTAGGCAAAACATTTCAATAATCAACCACAATATCTGTAACCTACTAACCTGCCAGGTTCAAGCGCGCTTACATGCAACATCTACTACACTTAGCAAATCACGTGCAAGAGCGACCTCTAGAGCTTACCTTAATGTTCTACTGTATAACCATCCATTTCACTTCCGGGCATAAGTGCAACACAGCGACTGGTAATTCATTTTCGCGAGTTTGTTTTTATTATGTATCACCCACCGGTGCTAAAAAACAGGAGGACTCTTTTGGAACGTGCAGAAAAGTTTATCTCTGACATATATTTCACCGATTGCAATCTCAGAGGAAGGTGTGTGATTTATTTCTTCTGCTTTTATGATTCATTAAAGTGAACTAGATTAGCTAGCTAGCTATGTATATCTTGTAAATGTGTTCTGATGAGCAGAACGTATATTTTGCATTACAACAAAAGGCGACTCCAAGTTCAGAATTGTAAAAAACAAAAACATTTGTTTGAAGCATAGGAATGTAATGGCTCACGTCTCTCTGCGTATTATTATTATTATTAATAGTAGTAGTAGTAGTATTTTGCAGCATTATTCCTAACGCTTGAACTTTGCCCTTCTTCCAGTTGCTCTTTATGACTAGATTGGATCCATGTTTCGTTTCAGGCTTTATGGGGACACTCATCAGCTCACGTCCCTTTCAGTATTTCAGACTGCAAAGCGTATCTCATACTCTGAGGCTGTCCAACAAAATTTTCAGCCATGTAAAGTTGGTGATGCATTTGGACCCACGTATGTTCCACTATATTTCTGTTTCTCTATGGGATTTAAATTAGAAACCCTTCGTGAATTATACTAAGCATTTTGACACAGATGGTGGACGTGCTGGTTCAAAATTGACCTGAAGATTCCAGAGGCCTGGAAAGGCAAGGAGGTTCACCTGAGATGGGAGAGCGATGGGGAAGCAATGGTGTGGCGGGATGAGCAACCTGTTCAGGTAAGTGTCTGTAGAATAACATTACAAGCAAAGCACTAGAATCATTACGTGACTGGTGTAAAGACATACACATGTGTACACACATACACTTCTTTTTTTTTTTTACAGAGTTTCACCAAAGAAGGTGAAAAGACCAGTTATATCCTATCAGAGTGTCTAAAACAGAATGAACCTCACAGGTTAGTTTCGAAGTTCAGTAACTCTCATTTTTTAAATAATTGCTAGTTGCCAGTCTACTCCTGTCTCACTCCTATTTACTCTCACACTCACCATAATGCTGTTCTTGAGGACCGGAGGACATGTTTTGCCAGAGTAACCTATTTGATAATATGGTTGCAGTGTTTTCCCTATCTGTGTGTCTTTTAGAGAGAACTTATCATCCATAGACCATGTTTTATTGGTCTCCCAATCAGCAGTCTAGTTTTGCATTGCCTTATCTCAATTCCATTGATGTGTTACAGCATCACTCTGTATGTGGAACTAGCATGTAATGGATTGTTTGGGGCAGGACGGGGTTCCTTCATAGCTGCCCCTGACCCAAATGGGAAGTATATTCTTCAGAAGGCCGAGCTTGTTGTTTTTAATCGTGATGTGCAGGAGCTTCTCACTGACTTTGAAATGCTAGTGGACATTGTGAAAGTAAGACTTATGCAAATTTTGAACAGCATTAATAATTTATTTATATTGGAATTTGATTTCAATAATGAGTTTAGCTTGTATTCTTACTTAATTTCTTCCTTTATCTCAGATTCTGGGTGAGGAAGACCAGCGTGGATATCAGGCTTTGTTTATAGCTAATGAGATGGTGAATTTGTGTGACCCAACGGATCCCAGTTCTTTCTCTTCAGCCCGGAACTTGGCTCAGAAATTCTTCAGCCAGAGGAATGGGCAAAGCCAGCACACTGTGCATGCCATGGGCCACTGTCACATTGACTCAGGTTTTACTGCTCTAATCCACAATTTTAACTCGGTGATCAGTTCAGTCCTAATGGATAACAGTAAGCAAAGATGGGGTTCTAATTCCAATTTGGTGCTCTCACAGCCTGGTTGTGGCCATATGAAGAGACTATCAGGAAATGTGCCCGTAGCTGGGTCACAGTAATACGCTTGATGGAGAAGAACCCTGAGTTTATTTTTACCTGTTCCCAGGTAAATTATTGTTCCCTAATTTTTACAGTTTATTTGAATTAATACACATATCATACACATGCATGTGTTATACATGTGTATATCTATATATGTGTAGGCACAGCAGTTTCAGTGGGTAAAGAACTGGTATCCAGGCCTGTTTTCTCGGATCCAGCACTTTGTACAGAGAGGCCAGTTTCTCCCAGTTGGAGGCACTTGGGTGGAGATGGTAATAACTTCACTTTACTCCTTTAGTAGTATCAAGTCTTATAAAGCATAATACTGACATATTTGATTTCTTCTGCAGCTGAATGTTCTATATATTTAAAACATTCAGCTCTGTTAAAGCATTTTACTGCAATAAGCTGGTCTTGCAAATGTGCTTAAAACACAATAAAATGCAGGGTCTCTTTAAATCAGGATGGCAATTTACCTTCTGGAGAGTCTATGGTTAGGCAGTTCCTAGAGGGACAGAACTTCTTCAAGGCAGAGTTTGGACAGTACTGCAAAGAGGTATTGTAAGTTTAGACATCAAAAACAACAAACTCTGAAGTCAGCATTATGAAGAACACTACTTGTAATAATTACCACTTTGATTTGCAACTTATTTTTACAGCGACATTGATGATTAAACCTTATTTTCTCAGCAGACACTGAGATGGAGCTCCTTGAGTGAGCCATATTGTTCTGTTTTTATTTCTTTTCTACTATAGTTCTGGTTACCAGACACTTTTGGCTATTCAGCTCAGCTTCCTCAGATAATGCAGGGTTCTGGAATTGGCCACTTTCTCACTCAAAAATTAAGCTGGAATCTTGTCAACACGTTTCCAGTAAGAATCCCTATCAGTATATTATATTGAAACTGTCTACTCATACTTTTTTTTAGTTGTTGCATAAACATAACACATATCTCCATCTATCAGCACAACACTTTCTTTTGGGAGGGCATCGATGGTTCCCAGGTGCTGACTCACTTCCCACCTGGAAATTCGTATGAGATGAAAGGGAAAGTTGAAGATGTGAGTGAGATTTTTTGATAAAACTTGTATTAATGGCTCCCCCTTAGTGGCCAGTTAGAGTAATTTCTTTTCTCCATTTTTCAGCTAATTAAAACTGTAAAGAACAACAAGGACAAGGGACGTGCAAATCATAGTGCCGTCCTTTTTGGATTTGGGGATGGAGGTGGAGGCCCCACCCAGCTCATGCTGGATCGTCTGCAACGCGTGCAGGATTCAGATGGTCTGCCCAGGTCATTTCCTGCCCCATCTGTTTAAACTAGAAATACAACAGACATCAGGGAAATCAGTTCTTCTTCCTCTAGCATTGATGTGCTCACTATGGGGCTTGGACATTTGAAACACATGGTTTTTACACTGTTGAAACAGCTGTTGAATGTTTGCTTTATTAGGGTAAACATGTCTAGCCCAGATCAGCTGTTCTCTGAACTCCAGGCTGAGTCAGATCTCCTGTGTACTTGGTCTGGCGAACTTTTTCTTGAGCTGCACAATGGCAGCTACACAAGCCAAGCAAAGGTGTGTGAACTGACAGACGTTCTAACTGTATAGTATTAATCCCAAACTTATATCCACGCTGTCCTGTGATTTAAAGTGATCAAATACTCTGATTGGGCCCCAGATAAAGCTAGGAAATCGTCATTGTGAGGCCTTGCTGCACGATGTCGAGGTGGCCAGTTGTTTGGCCCTGAGCCAAAGTGTGGGCTTTTTCTACCCAACAAAAGAGCTGCAGGATTTGTGGAGGTAAGACCTCAACAGACCTCTTCTGGTGATCTTGGCTGAACTCTGTAAGCCCATGTCAGTTACTGTGATTTTCTGTACTTGTAGGCTTCTCCTGCTCAACCAGTTTCATGATGTAATTCCTGGCAGTTGCATTGAGATGGTGGTGGAAGATGCATTAGAATATTATATGGGTAACAGCCTGTCAGCCTCCAGTGTACTTACACCTGCATTAGTACATTCAATACTGAAGTGTACTCTGTTACAAAGTCTGTTGATCAATCACAAATACCTGGAAAAAACACATTCATTTTGTATAGGTTATATAGTTTTATAACATTGTTAATCAGATTGATGAGACAGATTGATGTTGTAATGAACTATTCATAAATGTAAATCAAATCACTAAAAGTGCTCTTTCATTGTATTTGTCTGAAGAGATTCAAAATACTGGCACCAAACTCCTGCTATCTGCATGTAATGCACTGAAATCCACACCCTGGATGGAATTTGGTTCTGGCTCTGCGGTTCTTAACACGTTACCCTGGGAGCGCACTGAGGTCATAGTGCTGTCAGAGGGAACTCGGTCAAGGCTAGGTACTCCACATTTAGACAAAGAACATAATTCTACGTTACATGAACTTTCCACAATGTCTATTCAACTAAATGTCATTCAGCTAGGCTGCATAATGAAACTTATCAGCTGTCACACCTGCTTTCCACAGCCTTGGTTAAAGCTCCCTGTGTGGGCGTAGGTCCACTGACAGATACTTCTGAGTCTGTGCCTACTGTGACTATAACAGCGCAGGTATTGTGGAAAATACTTTATCATAACAAACTACTGTGTGCTTCCACACACCAGTGCTTTGAGGCATGACTCTTATTAACAGGCTAATGGAACTGTGCAAATGGAGAATGGCCTTTTACGAGCTATTTTGGACAAAATGGGGCGCTTGGTGTCGCTGAATCTACTGCACACAAACAGGTAAAATATTATATGAAGTGAAATCTTTGTGATGGGATTGTTCAGAAAAATCCTTTTTGTTTAATGTGTTTTTGTTATAGGGAAGCTATTTCTGATGGCTGTTTTGGAAACCAGTTTGTATTGTTTGATGATGTTCCGTTATACTGGGATGCATGGGATGTGATGGACTACCATCTTCAGACCAGGTAAGTCAAGTAAATATTAACCCCCCCCCCCCATCTTATTAGTATAGTATTAACCCCACCAGATCTTAGTAATGTAGTATTTTCTTGTCCATTTGTTGCCAGTTTAAAATTTTTGCACACCCTATCTACTCATGCATGGGTCTTCTTCCATTTGCAGGAAGCCAGTAGTGGAAGTGAAGAAGCCTGTTGAAGTAGTGAGCTCTGGAGGGCTGCGGGGCAGTGTCACCTTCTCCTTGCGCATTAGTGAAAAGAGCTGCATAACGCAAGAGGTCATACTGGATGCCAACTGCCCCTACATCAAGTTCAGTACACAAGTAAGGAGAACATAACTCAATGTATGCTTCTTAAATCCTATACACTGAACTGAAAGCCTGACTCCCTGAGACCAGTGCTTAAAGTTAACATTTCCTTTTCAGGTAGACTGGGCAGAGGCTCATAAGTTCCTGAAGGTGGAATTTCCTGTACAGGTGCGCAGTTCCAATGCCACCTATGAGATCCAGTTTGGTCATCTGCAGAGACCAACACACAGAAACACCTCCTGGGACTGGGCGCGCTTTGAGGTGATCGCTTGAATAGAATCCATTAGAAAACTGTGGTGGTGATGAGTAATTATGCAAACAGATAATATTTCCAAAGTAATATATAAATGATTTCTATTGGAACCACTAGGTGTGGGGCCATAAATGGGCAGATGTTTCAGAACATGGCTTTGGTGTGGCTCTTCTCAATGACTGCAAATATGGCTACTCTGTTCATCAGAATATTATGACCTTATCCTTGTAAGTCTGATCATACAGTCACCATCATAAGCTGATTAAGACTATAGTGCTCTGCAAACCTGTTCAAACAACTCAACTTTCAGACTTCGAGCGCCAAAAGCACCTGATGCCAATGCAGATATGGGGCATCATGAGTTCACATATGCAGTGATGCCACATGCTGGTGGGTTCATACAAATGTTCAGTCATGTTTTTTAAAAAAAAAAAGACCAAACAATTATCTTATTTAACCAAAACCATAATTGGTGGGAAACTTGTCAACAGATTCATTCCAGGATGCCTCGGTGATCCAGCATGCTTACAACCTCAACTTCCCATTGCGCACAATTCCTGACGTGAGCGTCATCCGCCCTCACAGCATTTTCTCTGTGAGCTCAGCAGCAGTCATCCTGGAGACTATAAAACAGGTACCAACCCTGGAAATGACTCCCAACTGTTCACTGTCTAGTCTGTCAGCACTGAGTTTGTTTCTCTGTCCCACAGGCCGAAGGAAGGAAGAACGCCCTTGTTGTTCGTCTGTATGAGTCACATGGAAGCAGTGTGCTTGCAGTGCTGTCCACTTCCCTCCAAGTGAAAGAAGCTTGGCAGTAAGTTTGGGTTTGTGCACAAATAGGCTCAGTAGTCTAGTGTGACTAGAATTGAAGTTTTCCTTTTTTGTCCACAGTTGTGACCTGTTGGAGCAGCCCAATTATGATCATCCTACTGAAGTCACTGATTCAAAGATCTCTCTCAGTTTTAGACCCTTTCAAATAATCTCGCTACTTTTACAGCTATTTTGAGCAAAATCAAATACCAGATGCTGGGTTGTATTTTAAATTGTTATAATTAGCCTTTTATAATCAACCTTGATATTAACATTTTAGTGTCATTTAAAAGTTTTAGACTTTATACTTCGCCAAATGTGGAATATGACTTATACCATATTACAGGAGAATGGTGTTATATACTTTCCATCCACCATTCCATTTTTTTCTTAAAAAAAAAAAAAAAGTTGATATCGCCAGTAGTTTATCAGCCTTTTGCATTTCTCCTCATGCATGTCTGACTGACTTAAGAAAATTATTCCACATAGTGCACAGCTACACCTTTGCTTAGACGCTGTAATTTAATATTTACATACATGTAAATACTTGCAAATATCTAGACATGGTAACTGTCAGTGCTGATAAGAAATGATCCTAAGTTGCTGTGTTGCTCCTGGTTTGAGGTTTGTTGGTGGCCTTGGCTTTAATGCTGCCTTCCAGGTGTTGACCTAGTCTCGTGGTCTTAGTCCTTCTCTTCTGCAGCCCTGAAAGAAACTCATTTCAGTTAAACTTTTTTTTTTTTTTTTTGCATTACTCTGATACTCAGCAGCTGTAAACGGTGGTTGGGGGGAGGGGGGAGGTTCACCACCTGCCTGAGGAGGTGCTCTTTCTGCATGCCTTAGGTTATTGGCTGCTTCATAATCTCACCTTGTTGGTGTTCTGCCCCTGGGTGATGCTGTGTCTCGTAGGCACATCCTTTTTCTTCTTTTCCGCTCTTGGCTCCTTTACCAACATTTCTTTTGAAATGCTCTCAGTCTGTTTCTTTTTTCCACTCTGACAAGACAGAGATCGTACGGTGTATGTACTGTATCATACAACAAATACATGTTACTTTATTAGGTGGTTTGATCTCACCTTCTTTGCACCACTATAGTCCTGCTTATCCTGTATGTTTCTCTTCATTTTGGGGGATTTGAAACCTGAGTGAACAGTTTGCATTGACACTAACAGATAATTCATTACAGTAAACTGCTTACATTAGTAACAATAAGTAATGTAGTACAGTAAATTACCTTTAGGGACCATTGGCCCAGGATCACCCTTAAAGAAACATGAAACAATATTTATTTAATTGCTGTGTAGCTGTTAAGTTTATTTATTTATTTATTTTTTACAAATTAGAGGTGAAGATCCTAACCTTAAACCAAACAGTTCTTCCATTGTGGTCCCTTACTGAATTCATCCCATCCACATAATAACACTGCAGCCAAGCTTCAAATTCCGTGGCATCTCTGTTCTCTGGGTCATAACCTTTGCCACCTAAAAGGTTATTAAACATGTGAAAGATGATAAGTAACACTAACAATGATGCATATATAGGTACTTCTCAACAGATTTTTATATCGTTAAAGATCATTTATGTTTATAATTTAATTACTCATTTATTACACAAATGACATTTCCCACCATTTCAAGAGTATACAAAGAGTGTACAGCAAAAGAGTTTTGCTGTCTTTTTCTGAAAATGCTTCACATTGTTCATATAAAGTTAAACCACCACACAAACATTTACAATGGGAATATTTTTACCAAGGTTGACCACTTCCAGAGGTACCGTGTGACAGAGTGAGAGAAGGTCTGGATTCTTGGCTTTTGGCTTCCTTGTCTCAAAGTTCTGAATATTGTAAAAGAACAGAGTTGTTATTGTGGAACAGTGCATGATTGAAACTTCCATCACAAAGGTTTTTACCTCCATGTTGTCCTCTTTAACCAAAGTCATACATTCATCTTTCAACTCAAGCCCCTCCAGCACAGTTCTTGCCTTCATAAAGGGAGGAATGCTTAATCTGAGTTGAAAACATGAGAGGAAATAAGACAGATATATATTTTTCTTATAATTCTTTTGCATGTGTTTAAGGCAGTGCCGTAAATTTTGTTCCATTTTTAAGGGGGGGTGGGGGGTGCTGTTCACACTAGCCAAACTAACTAAATGAAACATAGGATATACTATACAAGAAATGCCAAGGTAAATAGTTCAAGATATTAAAAAGTACTGCCTGGGCATGCACAGATCTTAACCACAAAATTGTTTTCTGCAGCAATAACCATTGTATACTGCATGTAGCTGACATTTTACAATTGGTGTGCAGGGGTTATTGTATTTTTTAAGTGGTACTCAGCTACAAGAGATTACCTGTACAGAATCTCTGCTCGCAAGTAGTTACCAATCCCATTGAAGTACTTCTGATTTAACAGAGCTTCACAGATAGGCCTATCAAATGCCTTGTCTGCTAAATTGGACAAAACATTCTCCCTGAAAGATAAAACATGTAGACAGTCTCGATTTACATTTAGCACAGTAATTTTTATTTATGTTTCCAAATCAGTTTGGTAACAGCTGTCTTGGTAAAGTTAACCATTTTAAAACACACCTGAAACTCTCATATTCAGACATGACGCATGGTCCTCTGTCTCGTTGCCAGAACCCATTGGGTTGCCAGCTGCCAAATCTGCGAGTGTCTACGAAAGACAACACTCTTGGAGGATTCTCGCTAGTGTAGAATCGCAAATGCGCATGCTTTGGAAGCTCTTCCACTGTAGTAAAACGAAAAAATCCAGACATTCCGAAACGAAAGACCACAACCATGGGCAGCGGGGTTTGATCAGATTTTACTTTGATTGTAGAGACCCTTGGGATGGGTGTGAGCGTGAGTTTGACTTCCTTTCCTCTTGATACCGCACTGATGCAGTATGCATCGCTGGCAAATGGCACTTCGGGCTCTTTGCTAACCTCAGATTTCTCTACAACTCCGGTAAAAACTACGTCTGCACACACTCTATTCACAAACAGGGTGGCCAAGTGGAGCTCTGGTCCCTCTGGCATTGTGCTGTGGAAAGTAAAACGTATGGTAAGAGCTCGTTACAGGTCGAGCCAAATAACCTAGCTAGGCTATCGCTAATTTAGAATCACAACTCTCAGCTGACATTTTGCTTCGTGTACTAAAACAAGATAAATAGCCCAACACAGGCTGTGTAACTCCACAAACAAAAGGCATATTTATGGTGGCAGTCTGTTTTATTACCGTGGTTAATATCACTTATCAAAGTTTCGTGTTTATCGTAGATCGTAGATTAACAAATGTCGAAGCTAATTTAAGGGTGTACTCTAAATTACGATTTAACATACGTAGGTTACATTAATACCGCATAGGGTATTGATGTTGCACGAAAGAAAAAACGTACCCTCACCTGCAAGCTGCTTGGGCGGCAGTCTAAGTAAATAGTTTATCTTTTTTGGCCACTTAAGACAAACTGACCTGCATGTTTATAACACGGAAGTTGGGGGCCGACGGGATCTTTTTCGCCATTCGAGGAAACTGTCGACCTAAGTACACTTTAGGTCTCTAGGAAGCGGTAAAATGTTAAAATAATTTATTTGTTTAAATTACATTTACAACTAATAAAATAATTATAACTTTGGAATTCTGGTTAGTTTGGAAGCAGTTAGTTGCACAAGAACAAAATGTGAACAAACTGTTGTGCCTCATGCAGTTTTTTTACATTGTTTTTATCTTCTAGTCTAAGAAATTCTATCAATGACATCTTAAGAAAAAAAAACGTGATTAAATAAATCAACGAACCATCTGATTATAGTGTCTTGTGGGCTGTATTTAGTTTTATTTTACATGTGTGCTCCTGTTCAACAGGCATGCTGTATGTGATCACAAATATTTAGAGCCTTTCCATACAACAAACCATTGGCAGTAATCCAATGACAAAAAAGTAAAAAAAGCTATGTACTGTTCATGTCTGCGATAGTAATGCAGTAAATGTTATTTGGATATAAAAATAAAAAAGTACAGTTCATTCATTGCAGTGCATTCATCATGACTTGAGCTTGCTTGAGTTCTGGAAAGCAAACAAAGAAAGTGCAAAAATTAGTGTTATATAGTTATAGAAATTTTAATTCAAATAATATACATTTAAATATAACAAAGTAAATCCAAATCTGTACAACAAGAAAACTACCATTACATTAGTTAACATCAATCTCATTGGTACCTGTTAACAGCACTCTGAACTTGTCTGCAGTGACAGAGACTACAGTGGTGTCTGTTGAGCCAGACTCTGAGTCCTGAGCCTGGAGCTTCAGCTGGACAACAGGCTCGTTCACCTCTGTCAGTTCACTGGAGCTCAGAGTGTAGTCAACCCTCCAGTTCACTGCCTCCAGACGACCCACTAAATACATAGTGATCAAAGAAAAGGCTGTTCATTTGGGCTGCACAGGTCTACCACATTCAGCATGTGCTTAGTGACAGTAAAGGAGGGTGCATTCTGTGCTACTTACATCGCAGACTACTCTCTTTCAACTTCTCCTGCAGGGCTGTATGCTTGTCTTCATAGGATTTACACAGTCCCATAGTGTGTTCTGCATGACAGACAAATTCATTCTTCCTAGTACATATACAATATTTTATATTACTAGTCTAACTGCACTGACTTCACTGTGGAAGAATTTTTTTTATTAACATACTCATTTTATATTATGCACAATCATTTAGATAAGAGATGCTTGACCCAGGTCAAAATTAGAATGGTGTCTCAACTGCCAACTTTGGAAAACATCTTGTTTTGTATATACACAGGGAGGAGCTGGGGTATAAGGGGAGAGACGACAATGCTTTGTACACTTGTATCTTTGCTGATCTCTTGAATACAAGACCATTAAACCCTTTTCTTGAGTGATTTATCTTACACCGTGTTTGTCTAAAGTTATTTCTATTATTGCCAGTCTAGAAATTTCCACCACATTCACAAGTCACAATAACAATCCCAGATCATTCTCACCTTTAGGCAAGCCTAGCTGCTGAAGCTCACTGGACAAAGATTCACCATCAACATCATGCTTTGCAGCACTAGAGAGAATAAAGCTCAGCACTGCAACACTGGCTTTAATATCTCCACTCTCTGGGACAAGGACACAGGTAGACGGGATAACAAGTCACATCATCACTCCGTACATAATTTAAGAAATAACCTGAATGGTTGCAAGCAAAGAACATTTACAATATATCCTGAATCCAAAATAGCGGTTCATAATGCATAGACCAAAAACAAATGATAAAAAAACTTGCACTTACCAAATTTTGCATCAGAAGTTAGCTTTGTGACTTTGTCATACTGGAAAAAAGATTTAATGTCCCCTTTAGGTAATGCATTATGACTATGCAAAAATTTCGGACAACCCTAGCTAGTTAACTAAGTCTTAAAACTTACATCGATGTCTTCGTCGAGGAGGTCTCTTATGACTTGTACACATAGTAATTTCATCTTGACGCTTGACTGTGATCCGAGAAAATAAAGCATTCTGTCATAGGAGGCTCAGTGTTGCTATGTATGACACGACAAGCTAGTTAGCTAGCTAACTGAGACTTTAGGTAGGTATACCTACAGAGTTAGCTAGCTAGCCATGTCATATGTAGCTGTGGATACAGTGAATGAAAGAAAGACGTTACTCAACTATTCGTGCTAATGTGCTGATTTCAGCTAACACCCAGTCTGGACAGTCCAAATCGCCACAAAATCGGAACCTCTGAAAAATAGGGAAACAAGTTACATATAAGATTAGCTAGTTAGCTAAACCCTCTGTAGCTAGCAAATTTGACAGGTTCAATCAGCTGACTTAGCTAGCTAACACTATCGCTAGCCAACTACAGCTAGCTAGTTATGCTAAAAAAAAAAGCACGTTTTTATAAAATACTGGTTTTCAAACGCATCATTAAGTTAGACGATATCTTTGTCAAAGAAAAACAAAAATCAAATGAAAAAAATACAAGTAAATGCTCACCATGTTTTCTTGTAATCAGCTCCGTTTATGGGTCTTCTTCTGTAACAAAGTGGATTGGAGCGGCTATGTCAAATTCTCTATGCCACCACCTATGGCCAACCAAGGCCATAGGTGGTGGCATGTTTAAAACATCCTACCGGACACATCCTTATCGCTCCCTGACTTTGGTTGAAATCGCACATTAATTGAAATGGAAATACATAATGCAAATGTATTTTCTGATCATTACGGAGAGGTTTTATCTAGACAAAGTGTTGCCAGAACTTAGTGTTTATTAAATGAGAATTACATTACCAAGCTCAACAATATATTATTGCCAGCTAACATACGTAGAATGGCAACTACAAGTGTAACAGATGAGGCAAACATAATTGAAAAGCCTTGTTTGAAAAGCCATGAAAAGCCTTGTAATCTCACATTATATATTCCAAATTATGTGGATTTTCACGCATGTAGTACTGAGAATACTGTACAATATGCATTAGAACTTGTGAGAATTGAGCACAAGGTTGAGTAGATATCAATAATATTAAAGTGCCTCAGAGACAATAGAGGTTCAGGAATGACAACAGGTAAGTAAAATGGTTTTTAGTGCTGGACTGGATGCTATGGTTACCACCTACCAGATGGCAGCTTGATGAACAGGCTATGTGATGGGTAGCTGCAGTCTGTTTTCATTCTGTGAACCTTGCTAAGACATCATTGCTAGTAGATCTCCTGTAAGACAGTTTGCAAACACATGAACCTAAATGTTCCTCAGAAAGTCCACAAGGCTGAAGGGCTGTAAATCTTATATATCTGTTCTGGTATCTTATTTTGTCATTGATGTTAACCATGGAAAAGAGCTGAAGCAGGGGCATTGTTACGGGTGGGCTTTTAGGGGCTTAAACCCCAAATGTTTTAATGCCAATCCCAAATTATTTCTTCCATCTCAGGTTTGACTGACATTTTATAAGTTACAATAAATGATACAGTCTCTGCCAGGCTAAAACCCCTCAACTTAGACTCTCTCCTCAGTAAGCAATTGTCACGGGAGGTATCCCGGAGAACTGCAAAAAGCGAAACAGGACTCCCAAGTGTGTTTTGAAAAACCATTTTAATTTCGGTTTCGTTATGACAAATACAACAAATACAATTGTTCATGTCGGCTTCCTCTGCCGCCTACTCCTGCAACAAAGGGACATTCGCTTGCCCAAGGACTACCGAGCCTGCGGACCTTTGTGATTCCTAGCCTTTTTCTAACGCCTTGTTTGTGAGCCTGTTTATGTTTGTTTATTGGAGTTCTGCCAGCAGATCTCCTGCTAGCTAGATACAGCCGTTGGCTGTCTTTTGTGTTATCTGCTCTGCTCTTTTGTTGTACGTCTGTAGTCTACATTAAACATAATGTTTCCTACAGCCTTGCCTTCCGCTCCCTCTTTGCCGCCGTTACACCTGGACTCCCTCCTCGTCATCGACGGAGGCTGGGGGTGAGTCCCCCCATCCCTGGGGTATTGCAGGAAGGAGGCCTGCTTCTCGGCCGGCCGGTACTCCTCCTCAGCGTTGAAGAACCCCGAGAAGGAGTCCTGCTCCACCCCCTGAGGAAATACGCCGCCCAACCCCACCGGAGCAGCACTGTCATTGCTGCTGTACTCGGAGGAGGGGTACCCCTCTAGGATCCTCTCTATACTGGTCACCGAGTCCGTCTCTCATAACCTGAAGAGAGGAGGGGGGAGTCCCTTGGGACCTCTTGGCGCCTTCCCCTTATGGCCACACCTTCCTCTCGGCATTCCACAAATTCTGGTCAGTCTTTCTGTCACGGGAGGGATCCCGGAGAGCTGCAAAAAGCGAAACAGGACTCCCAAGTGCGTTATGAATGTTTTAATTTCAGTTTTATGACAAATACAACAAGCAACAACACTTACCCGATGGCAACAACAAAGACGAAGACTCGGGTACCTCTTGGGTAGTCAGATTACAGTCTATACTGATAATAACCCGTTTAGTTACCTCCAGTCTGCAAAGTTGGGGGTTGTAGAACAGAGGTGGGTGTCCCAGGTAGCCTTGTTCAACTATGACTAAGTATCATCCTGGAACAGCCAATCATAATGCAGATGCGCTGTCATGGCTTCCTGACTTCCCAGATCCCACTTTGTCTGAGGGGGTAACAGGGATTTCCCTTCCCCTTGAGCTCCCTCAATCTTTGCTTGTCCCAGAAGGGGACTTGCAGTGCATGGGAGCTTTTGCAGTGGATGCCATCCCTGTTCAAGGTGGGGCCGACTTAAAGGTGCCGAAGGACAACTCATTATCATCCAGAAGGTACTGGCCAGTTTGAACAGTTTAATAGGGCATTACATGATTTGCTCTGGACCTTGCCTCCATATGAGAAGTGGAAATGGTCCCAATTACTTCCACAGCTTTTGTTTGCATATAACACTATGATACACCAGTCCACATGGTACTCTCCGTATGAACTGATGTTTGGTCAGAAACCTCAGTTACTAGTGGATTGTCTGTTGGGGGTGGCAGTTGAAGAGGTTACTCAAGTTGACCCTTTAGGTGATTGGGTGACACAGCATTGGCAATATCTTTCAGATGTGTATATGCATGCAAAGAGGCATTTGGAGGCAGCAGCAGCCTATTGTAGGCTGGAACGTAATGACCTGGCACTTATTTTGCCCGCAGGTAATTTGGTTCGTTGTAAAAAACATTTTCATGGTAGAAACAAAATTCAGGACAAGTGGAGTTCCACTGTCTATGAGGCTGGGGAGTGTATAGATGATGTGGGTACCTTGTATAAGGATAGTGGAAGTGAAAGTCCCTATAAAATGGTACATATGTCTAAACTGAAACCTGCAATAGTCATGGTAAACCCACCGGTACCAGTTGGTAGGGGTGTTCCTAGACCAGCCATAGTGCCATACATGGAGAGAGGGGTCAGACAGTGGAGGAGGAAAATTTGCCTGAGGGAACCATACTAATTGTACAGTCTAGGGATGTGTCTGTAGAGTCAAGACCTCAGAATCTTACAATAGATTTACATCTGGAATCAGTTGAAATGGACCAGGTACCTATAGATGGGGTAGGCTCTTCCCCAGCAGCTGTCTTAGTCCCGACCCCAGGCCAGCAGGAATAGGAGTCGGTGCCTCCACTGGAGGTTAGGTGTTCTACTCGCAGTACACCATGTAAATCCTTTTCATCTACCTCGGTCAGCCAAAACGAATTCTACCCAGGGTCTTGTGATGCCTGACTTTAGATCAGCCATGTTCTGACCATGGCAGTAGACCATGGCAGCAGGGGATGATGAAACTATTGTTTAGTGATAACTGGCATGGAATGAGGCTACCATATGGATCTCTTGCATCTGCCGGCAGTGTAAAGAATCAGTATGTTAACATGCAGTTTTGCTATTGTTCTAGTTAATGAGGCCGTATGGTAAAAACCGACCTAGTGGTCTAGGCTATCGGTGGAGTGCAGCCACGTATTAGCAAACTACTTTAGTTTTATCAGCTCAGTAAGCCAAACGTGGGTCAGTGCTACCGCGTCTCCATCTCTTTATGCCTTAGAAGCATGTGTTACTAAAATTGTGCTTAGAACTGTTTTGATAGTTAAGGCGAATGTTTATTGTTAAAATAAAGGGTTTAACCACCGTTTGGCTTTGTGACTGTTATGATAGCATATACTTTTAAAAGGAGTAATTTTACTATTGTGATGTGTTTTCTCCTTCTAGAGGATCAAGGACTGGTTGCTTGTTGGCCACTGCTCCCAAAGCTGTTTTCTTATACATACATATTTGTAATTTTGATATACGAGTATTGATCCGTCTGCTATTTACCTCTGTACGGCCATTAAATTGTTGGCTTGGGCAACGAGATCATGCTGACACAGCATAGTTGCTTGTTGTTATGTGCTATAGGTAATACTCCGCCATAATATTAGCGGTTTGTTTTCTTTTTCTTTTGTGTGTATGATGCGACGGTGTGATGCTATCACTAGGTTGATTTTGTTTTTTAGAGTGAGTATCTTCTATTCGGGATCCCCTACCCAGTAAACTGGGGTGGCGTAGTCTGAGTATTTAAACAACAATAAAAGGTAAAGGTGTGTTGCATTCCTTGTCAACACTCCTTCCGCCAGGTCACTATAATAAAAGTTACTTACTTTGCGAAGCTCACATAATTGCTTATTAAGCACTTATAATCGTCACAGCAACTATCCTCATTTTGAGCACTTTTGACATTAAAATCCTGCTTTTACATTAATGCATGAGCAATAATAACTAATAATGTTATATAATAATATTACATTCACAGGGGATATTTGCTGTATTGAATACTTTAAATATTTAAGTCCATTTTCATGAAAATACTTGTACGTGATATTTTGTGTAGTGTAATTCTGTAGTGTAAAAGCCTGGAGGCGCAGTAGACTAGTCCTCAGACTAGATGACCTAACAGCGAGTGTAGTCGCGGCTCTTATTCTCTATTCTTCGTTACTCCTAAAAGTCGCTTGTAAATGAAGATAAAATGAAAATTGCTTGTCAGTCGCTCCTTTTAAGTTTTTGTTCTCTGAACGTTTTCTGTTCGTGGACAATTCCTAGATTAATCCTGAGACAAGGTAAGTTTAAAAATTTTGAGATGCTGTTTTGAGACACTGCGGTACCCTCTGTAATATAAAATGTCTGGTCCGATAAGAAATTAAAATTTAGAAAATACAGTGGCATATTACAGCTCGATTCGATGTGTCATCTTCAGATTACTATGATGTTTTACTAAACTTCATTCTGGTACTCGAATTTACTTTTCCTGTCCGTGCTTAGCAGTTTGGTACAGTTATGTTTGTTTCACCCTTCCTATAAATTATACATGCAGTTGCTTTTCAAGTATGAGAACCACTATGTTTTCCCCAGCGCTTAAAATGAACGTTGGTGAATCGACGTTTTAGAGTTTGAGATATAAATACATTTTATTTATTATTTATTATTGCAGATGGTCATCGACTTACATACAAGAGAAATTTAAGTCATTCAGTTTTCTACACTCGAAGTGGATCAGAGATCCTCTTTGTTGGTGGATTGAATAATGTGCTAAAGGTGGATGTAAATGGTCATATTTTAGAGGTAATTATTTTATTCATATTACTACTTTAGAAAATGTAATGCGGTGAAGCGTTTCCCGTTATCATATTAGCCATGTTTGTATTTAAAAATGAACCAATGAATCAAAAGAGATGAATGAATCAGTAATATGGTGATATGGTTATGTAAGTAATGTTTTGTTATACAAGTATTAGAACCACTAGGCTTGAATTAATGATGTTTCAGGAATTCATTAAAATGTTTCCCTATAGAACTTCATTCTGCCAGCTAACACTGATCAACTTTGTGAGGTACGTAGACCTAATTCAGAAATACAGAACATTTATCATGTTGGATCTACATTTACATTAACATTTACATTTACGGCATTTGGCAGACGCTCTTATCCAGAGCGACTCACAAAAGTGCTTAGGGATACTTGGAATATCTAGTGTAGCTCAGAT
>JAOXYF010000007.1:3270989-3282715 GCA_028565775.1 Sternarchorhynchus goeldii | reverse complement strand
CCTTAAAGACCTGCGTTCACTCCGCATCAACAACAACAAGTTTACCACCATTGTTGAAGGAACTTTTGATGCTCTCACTTCTATGTCATACCTTCAGATTTACAACAATCCATTCAGCTGTTCATGCAAACTGGAATGGATGAGAGAATGGATAACTCAGTCTAAAATTTCCATCACAGAGAAGAACAGTATTTTGTGTGAAGCTCCTGCTCATTTAAAAGGTGTAGAGGTCACTAAAATGCCAAAGATGGACTGTCAAACCCCATCCGTTACCATATCTTACAAGCCCAACATTGAAAACACAGAAATATATGAAGGGCACATGGTTATCTTGAATTGTGAAACTAAAGGGAGACCAAAACCTGATGTTGAGTGGCAAGTTTTTGCAGGAAATGAACTATTGAAATTCGCATTGCCCTCCATTGTTGAAAAAAGTGAGGTCTCCATTAATGGGCCCCCCTCTAATAACAGGTTCCTCATCTTTCAAAATGGCACCTTAATCATTCCTCACATGAGCAGGAAAGAAGATGGAAACTACACCTGCTCTGCTACCAATGACATGGGCAAAGCTGATAGCACAGTGAGACTTGCTATGGCTGCAAGCAAAAAACAAGCCATCAACACCATGTTGGACCCAAAAGCAGGCATCAGTCCATCTGGAAACAAGCCTGGTCCTAAGAGCTCTGGAAACAGTGTGATCAGTACATGGCCCAAATCTAAGGAGAAGACCAAAATCATACCAACTGGAACATCATCCATTGCTATTAATCCTAAGGATGATGAATCACCTGGTACTTTACCATTTGCCAGCAAATGTGGGATAAGTGATGGCACACAATATATATCCAACCATGCTTTTAACATGAGCTTGGATGATCTTAAACAGTACACTTTTGATTTTGGGGTGATTGCTCTGGAAGTGTCTGAGACTGAGGCTAAAGTCCAGCTCAATCCTTTGCAGATAGCCAGTGCTAAATCCAACCTTCACTTCAACCAACCCCAAGACCTGGAAACTGTGAATAAGGAGGCTTTCAGTCTTTACCAGACGTCAACTAAAAAATCACCCCTGGACATGTTGTATATTTGTGTTAGTACTGGCAATGGACATTCAGTGGTTCAATGGTCCAAGATAGAAGAAGGTGTCAATAGCTATCGCTTTCAAGGCTTACAGCCAGGTACAAATTATACCCTGTGTCTCACCTATGGAGGCCAGGACTGTCAGGTACAAGTGGTCTTCACAACAAGAAAGAAAATCCCATCTTTGCTCATCATAGTGGTTGTGAGCATTTTCTTATTGGCTTTGGCTACGGTGCCCCTGCTGGGAGCCACCTGCTGTCATTTGTTGTACAAGTATCAAGGCAAGACCTACAAATTGATTATGAAAGCACAGAACCCAGATCAGATGGAAAAGCACATAGCAACAGATTTTGATCCAAGAGCGTCTTTCGTGGAATCGGAGAAAAACTTCAGCCAGAGTGAGCTAGGTGAGGGAGACGGCGAAGCAGACGGCGAGGAAGAACCGGGAGAAGGTGAAGAAGCTGAGGGTAGTGTGGTGACCGAGTCGATCCCCGAATCACAGTCCAAAACTCAGGAAGAATTCGAAGTGGGCTCCGAGTATAGCGATAGGTTACCATTAGGGGCTGAGGCAGTTAATATATCTGAAGAAATAAACGGCAACTACAAAGAGCCGCGCTAAAATGCTTGCTAAAGCACAATGTGTAAATCACTTACTCTCGAACACATTCCAAACCAGGTAAATGCGGATTATGATCTCACGTTATTATGCCATGGTGCGTTACTTAAATTTACCTCAGTAATCTTGCAGTAAGTGTATATATTTTATCTTGGAAATGAGGTTTATTAACAGAATTACGAACAAAGGATCTGTGTTTCCAGCAAACCTCAAACTGAGTTGTACATTGAACTAACGCAGAATTCATCTCCGGAAAGTCTTACCATCCCTCCATAATTGTAAGCAAGAATAGAATCATGGTAGCGTTGAAACTGAAAGCCCGTTAGTTTAGGGTTTTGGGTTAGCTTAGCGCTGTAGTGGTCATCAGATGTTAGTTTCAGCTGGAGTGCTGGAACGCGCAAGTGCACTGACTGTTACTTTGCCTTCGCAAAGGTATTTCACTTTACATGTAGGCACGTGCGCGACTACAAAACTAAAAACTAGGTCACACTGAAGTAAAGTCTTGTGTAATGTGCTACCCCAAAATGTGAGACGAAAAAAGTCTCGAACGGGTGTTTAAATATCCTTTCGCCTTTATGAATTAATCGTGTCCTTTCTCTACTTTAAGATACTTTTAAGATACTTGTTCGTGGCATGTCGCACATAAGTATTTTCAAATGTGTTTACTAGAAAATAGGTAGATATTCTCAATGTCGATATGTGGTGTAAGCCAGTAAACTGAAAAACTGTTCTCTTTTTTTTATAATCAGTCGTTGGTTCTCACCATCAGTCTGTACGCACGAGCCACGGGGGCGTATATGGCGGCATCGAGTGTCATGTAAAAATAAGCTTGGTGATTAGTGTCGCACTGTTCAACAATGTTGTAAAGATCTTCAGACTTCGTTCAAAGATTTTGATATGATTTTATGTACGTGAACTTAATAAAAATACTGAAAAGCAGAAATATTTTGGTTATTTATTGAAATGATGCACATTAATACGTTTATACCTGTTAGAACATATTAGACATTAGTCATATTAGACTGCTGTGCACATAAATACTGACTTTTAAATTTTAATAAATTTAAAATATAGGTAGAAAGTGGAATCCACGGTGAACGTCGACTTTTTAGTTTTCGGAAAAACTGTCATCACAAACCACATAAAAAATAAAAACCAAAATGAAAATGTTTTGCAAATTTTTTAAAAATATAGCTTCATCGAATGTAAGAAAATTGATAACGACAGCTTGCAAAACATTACATTTAAATCGCTAAAAATGTGTAAAATAAATTTATTCCTTTTAAATGCACGGATGTTTGCTTTTTCTATTCAGGCATTCTGGGCATACCCAATAAAGTTTAGGACATATTTCATTGCCCTTTTTTTGCAGCGTACATTAAATGTTTCATGACGAATATTATTATCCTTCTGGTGGAACTCAGGACAGAACAAAGGAATGAAATAATGGTGGTCGCAAGTTGCAGGCTGCACATCCAGCTGATGCTTGACACTCGGCACGTCGTCAAAGCCAATGTATAGCTTCTGGTAATCATAGCACTCGCTAAAATAATAATTTAGTAAAATAATGATTTACTAATGAAGACCTTTAAAGTCTACTATATATAAAGTACACTCTTCGCGTGCAGAGAAACCATACGTTACATTTAACCTAGTAACATCGAAGTCTTTCATGACTGTTTCCACAGCAATGATACATTAATAATTACGTTTTCTATCCTTACGGTGTATTTGTGTTGTGCGACGTTACATTCTATCCGTTTTAAAAACTCAGAGGACACCATATTACATTATATTTTTATTTCTAAATTTGTTTAGATCACACATCTTTTTATTCAAAAGCAACAGGAGGCAGTTTTTATTAAAGTAAATACAGTATGATCAAATAGAAAATATCAGCACCCCCCTACAAAGCAGAATTCTCAGAAAAAGATTCTTAAATTGAAATTCATTTTCGAAAAACCACAAACGATCTGTTACAACACTGATAAGTAAGGATAGCTTTCACAAAATCATCCCATAATAGACATATGTAATGTTCTAACCATTTAACTATTAGTGCCATTCATACTAATGAATGTAAGATCAAACTTCAGATTTGAAATGAATAAGCACATTAATTCTGGAAAAAATACAGGCAGACAAAAATTCAAACACGAAACAAAGGAAACAGTACTTCCATACAGACAAACAAAGGCACAGTGCACTTTATTCAAGACAAATGTGGTCAGTTCAGTTCTCCTAAAAGACAAATAACACTATTTTCATAATCTGACCAATAACCACAGTGATGTCTTTACAAGCCTGACTGTGAGGAGATGGTGGGGCTCATCAGCTTCAGTTCTTACTCTGAGGTGGCTCTCCTTGCTTCTTTACTGGCCCCTGTGATGTCTTTTTTACTGCTGCCTTTGTAGCTCTGGTTGAGGGTCCCGTTTTTGAAGCCCTCGGAGCAGTGCCTTTGAAAGTGCTTCCTGGATCCCACCAGGGACGGGTTATTGACCAGTGTGTAGAGGAGATGCCAGTGTCCATGTGCCCGCTTGGCACAGGACACTTTGCTAATTTTTTTGTCCTGTGAGACCAACTGTATTCCTGCAGATGTACAGCATCATTGCCAAGTCAGAAGATTCAAAATTAGCCCGCTTTTGTTACGGCTCCAATTTAGTTTAATATACACATATGTAAGAAACTATCACGTATATAATTTCATGTGTACTTTCATTTTGATGTGAAGATATATGTAAGGGAAGATATTCACACAAAGTACTGTCAACCCATTTAACCGACTGTAATGCAGTAAATGAGGGTCATCATGGAGTTACCACATTTACAGACACCCATAATACAATCTTTTGAGCACAGTTGGCCATATTGAACTTGCCATTACTATGCTGGAAACACAAACCCTGTGGGTTGCATAAATATGAAACAGTCAATTAGAATGGTCCATCTGGGTAATCCTCCAGCCTAATGCTAATCTCTTCTACACAATGGAACCCTGTTTAACAAGAATTACTACTGGATCTAAATGCAAACAAGCCTGACAAATACTCCCAACTTGGGATGCTTGGACATGGCACAGCACAATCTGTTTTTGCCTGAAATTTGAAAGAATGATTAATAGCAATTAATCCACAAACATCAAAGCTCTGTCTGCTGTTGCATATTCAACACCTGCATTTACTGGTTGTTTCCATCTCCTGCAGAAACAAACAACTGTCGGTACTCCCTGTCCCCATGACTGGTTTCCACGGAGGTAAAAAGTCCAAAGTTATTTTTCTCTTGTCTCATCTAAATATTCTACAAAGTTATTTGAAATCCAGCTTGATTGATCCCTGCTCACCAGCTTGTGCTGTGTAATGGGCACAGGACAATTGCACTATGAACTTTGCTGCTTTGTGCGTCGCAGGCCTCAGAGGGCAACAGGGAGGTCCGAGAGGCTCATTGCACATTAGGGTCCAATTTATACTGACAAATTTAATCAGGACAGATATGTGTGCCTGCTGCGTGCAAGTGTGATGAATCAATTATGTTCTACTCAAGGTTGGCCAACTGCCTGCATATACGGCCTAGATGGCCCAGGAGGAATCAAACTCACAGACACACAGCAGCACTGACACACCTGGGTAACATTAATTTGCCATGAATTAATCTATTAATCAGAGTTACACTGGGTCTACAATCATGAAATAAACTGGAATATGAAGGCTGGCTTGGGATCAGACTTCAACCCCCCCTCTCCCAACCTCCACCCCCGTACTGGAATTAATCACTCTATAGTAAAAAACAAACCTGCTTCAGAAACAGTGCTTCTTAATGGCTGTAATAACTCCAGGCTAATTAAAGACCAGATGGCCATGCTGGGTGTACTGCTTTATAGAAGGGGCACATGGGAACCGAGACACCCACCTTCCTCAGCATCCCGCGCCTCCTGTCTGGATGATTTGTCCTGCCTTGGAGACTGCAGCAGCAACCCACAGAAAGCCTTCATCACTGGGTGAGACTGGCTAACCTCAATCTTCATGTAATGAGCATAGCAACGGTAACCTGTGGATTCACACCATGGGGGAGAGCTGAACTGGGGAAAACACAATCTCCTGACTACCACATGCTATATGGTGTGAAACAGCACTTCTGCCTGCCCTTGCATTATACTTGCTTCCCTGCACTGCACAGAATTCATCTCAAGTGAGTGTTAAGAGGTTACATAGCAATCATAGTCTGGTATATATTGCAGATTGAAATTTTATACAGCTTTTACAGGTGCTGAATATGACGCAAATACCATTACTCTGCCACATGACCTTAAGATATATAAGTAGCATTGATTAATCCAAGTGTGGGACTAAATTCCAGCTTCATGGGTAAGTCAATACCATGAATGAGTTTTTTGTCCTGGGCATAGATGTAACCTAGGTCTGGCGAACTGGCCCATACTATACAATATTCAGGATTCTTTCTCTTTCTGCTTCTGCAATCTGACTCACCTGGGTCAAAAGCCTCCACACTGCGGTTGAGAAGGCTGATGTCCATGCGGCCTAAGTGGACGATGTTGAAAAGAGCAGTGATTACCAGCCTCCAGATGCTCAACAGCACCCCCACCAGGGCATTGGTTGGAAAGAGCAGATAAGTCAGAAAGAACAGACCTCCCCTGCAGGCCAAAAAGCAAAAGCACAGAACAAAATTAACATGATCACAAATTAAGTAAAGCCTAAAATGGTTATAAAAACAACATACGTCTCATGGATTCACAATAAATTTTCAGGCTGCAAGCAATGTCAGCCTGAGAATGAAGAGCCATACCTGTTAGCTAGGTCTCGTGTTCCAGCTTCCTTTTGAATGAACAAGAACCTGGACATTAGATGCTGGATGAGCACAGCCAAGAACAGCAGCAGCCAGAAGGGCCTGGGATCAGAGTTGGAGGACACTTGTATAAATGCTGAGGGGCCTCGGGACTAAGGAGGAGAGACTGTTGTATTCTGTGTAGTGCTCTTGGGGATAGTGTCATGAACCTTGGAGTCACAGGGAGGGTGGGACAGACTCCAGCTCAAGGTCACTGAGCACTACCTTGAGGTACTATAACTACCATCATCCTCAGAGGAGTCCACGTCCACTCACCACATCCTACCGAAGAAGTGGAACAGCACAAGGTTCTTTCCGTAAAAGATGGGGATGATGACAAGGAACACAGCAAACACAAGGCAGATGAAGAAGACCAGAGTCTGAATGATGGTGCCTTGATGTGGAAGGAAACAGAAACAATGATTCAGATAAACACAAGTGTGCACACACTTAAAAGCATCACCTATAAAATCAACGTGTCCTTAGAATAAAGATCTCATGTGTGGCACACCACCTTCCTTTCTGAGAATTGTTAAATATAAATACAAAGCATTATCAATACTTTTAAATGATTAACAAATCTACAAAATTCTCCTAATTTAAAAAAGAGCAGGTAGAACAAAGATGGGTGGGAGTTCTCTCAGTGACCAGCAGGGCATGCAGAGTTAAATGTACCCAGACAGATGAAGGCAGCCTGGTAGCTGGTGTAACCCATCCAACACACCAGCGCAGGCCGCGATGGCCTGACATTCCTCTGGCAGTTGTACACGGTGTAGATGTCCCCTCGGTACAGTCCTCTTAGATTGGACCTGCATTCAAACAAGTGCCATTTTGTGAATTTAAAGACATATAATGTATGAGGCAAAGAATATAATGACTACATCCCTAAAGAGAGGTTATGCAGTTGGACTGAATACTATTAAATTAAACTGCCATGACAATTAAAAAAAAAACAAACAAACAAAAAACAACCAATTTAAAAAGCCATTATTTTCAGTCTGGTTTTATTTGGTGTAATTACCCATTTTCATTAGGGACAGATAATGGCCACTTCCATTTGCTGTAGCTTATCATTATGAAAACGATGACTGCTGCTATTACGGTCATTATTGTGGGGGTGGCCAGGGAGGGGGTGAATGAGAACGTGAATGAG
This sequence comes from Sternarchorhynchus goeldii, assembly GCA_028565775.1. Classification (NCBI taxonomy): domain Eukaryota; kingdom Metazoa; phylum Chordata; class Actinopteri; order Gymnotiformes; family Apteronotidae; genus Sternarchorhynchus; species Sternarchorhynchus goeldii. The sequence goes on along the minus strand of JAOXYF010000007.1, from coordinate 3,275,030 downwards.
AATGTAGAAAATGAGTGTTTTCAGGCTGTAAAAGGAAGGTGAAGGGTTAAATAGTAAAAAAAAAAGCAGTAGATTGGCTTTATTGCAGCCCTAATTTCAGCTACATATTTTTACCTGTGCAGCACCATGGACCTCATAAACATAACAAGATTGACCAAGCAGGACAGGGTCACTGCTGAGACATAGCATACTGGAAAGGAAAGAACACACACACACACACACACACACACACACACACACACACACACACACCACAAACTCAGCACTTTTCACTTTCACGTTGATTAGCAAAAAAAAAAACCATTTTAAAAACCCTGTTACAGTACAGCAGTTGACTCTGCTGACTCCATTACTACTGTCCTGTGTTGTGCAAGGCAGCTGTATAGATTTGCACACGTACATAAAGCAGAGCGACAGAGGATCCAATACACTCAGCACAGGATCCATTACAGACCTCTGGGTAATGTTCCCTGCAGTTCCCAGGAAGCCTAATATGATTACACTCAGGCAGCCACTTTCATGGAGCACCCAGTCTACTGTCCCTTCTGTCTACTTCGATAAGAACGTATCCTGACATCCTGAATGACTTCTTTAGTTACACAGTTTGCATGTTTTTTTACAGTGTATTTCAGGTCTACACTATTTAAAAGAAGAACGTGAAGTTAGACAGGCCAAGACCAGTTAAGAGCAGAGGTGGAGCGTTCAGGTCAGGGAAATTTGCTTGACAAGATTTCTTAATAGGTTGAATTACAAAAATAAGTTAAACAGTCTTACAAAAATCCTGGGACAGGCAAACATACATACACATACATATACACACACACACACATATATATATATATATATATATATATATTTATATATATCCTGCATTCACTTGCTACGCCACTTGCTATGATTGTTTTGCAAATATCCTCCCTGATTTTGGTCCAGCTGCTGGGCTTTTGCCAGTTAACTCAAACCAGCAGATGTGAGTTAGTGAACCCAACCAGGTGCTGCAAAATCAAGGAAATTTTTACTTTCAAACCCAGTACATTTACAGTCATGTGAACGAGTTACCTAAACAAACAGACAGAAAGACAGCATGCCAGCATAGCCTGCTGTTTGGGGCTTTCCCACGGTTGAAGGAAAAAGACTGGACTCACCTTCAGTGCACCACATGTAGTACACCACTATCTTAACCACTTCTTTACGATCTTGCGATAGAATAATTTTGAATCCTGCCAGGAGGAAGGCGATGTCTTCATCCACTCCTCTTCGGACCTTCTGGAGAGTGGGTACTACTCCAGTGATCAGTAATAGTGCAATCTGAGGGAACACAGACAAAGAACAGATAAGCATATATGCACAGGTGTAACTCTAATCACTCAAAATGCGTTCAGATGGGCGCTGTAAATACACACACCTGATAGAGAGTGATGATCGCCACAACCAGAGAGATGGATAATTTTAGTGGAAACCTAAAAACTGATACAGCACACACACACACACACAAACAAAATCACTCAAGACCAAACTGACATCAGCACACAAGACTAAGATATGCATGTGGTAGTTACCTTCATCAGGTGTGTAAATGTAAGACTTGAGAGCATGAGAGATTCTTTCAGACAACTTGGGCTTAGAACTGCTTTAACAAGAAAGGATAAGAATAAATACATAGATTAGTCCAATTTAGTAACACGGGCACAAATCTCTTTGCTAGCAGTTTGAATAATGTGTATTGGGTAATAGAGAGACCTTTACAGCATGTGGTCTGCTTTTACAATATTAAAAAGGACTTTCCACAGAACAGGAAGCAACTGTTCACCTGGTTCAGTGTCAGTCCTATGACTATCTCCAGTGACCTTTCTTATCACTTACAGCAGCTTTGCATAAGGGATCTTTGCATGGAATTAAGTTGTTACAGGTAGATTAGGAATTTTCACATTTAAATGTAATGCTTCAGTGAGTTCTGCTAATCATTATCTACTGAATCTACTGAGTTTTGATAAACTGTCACTGAACAGACATTTAAGGAAGGAATTATTCTCATAAAATATTATGTATTTGGGCTGGCTATAAATTAGACAGTGGTATCGAAACTGTCTAACTCTATTTAAACCTCTATCATTATGGCATAAACTACAATTATGCATTTTATTTGCATTTTATTTATACACATCACAATCCAGTCCACACATCACAATCCAGTCCACACAATCTGACCTGGCTTTAGACAGCTTCCTTTTTTGGAAGATATTCTTTACATAGTCTCGGTAGTAGCTGCTATTTAGATCCTAGAACAGAAAAAAATAAAGGGCACATTTTTTAAACAACCTGAATTCTTCATGCATTCAAATCCAGACCTTGCATTCTAAAGGCATAGTTGGTTTATCATTTGTCTGTTTATCTTATCTTGTGATCTCCAAGCCAAATGCGATCCAGGGAAAGTCACCATGCCCTCAAACACATTTGTCATGCAGATTATGGCCAAATAGGACCAGCATTGTGCATTCACTGCAGGAAAATAATGCAACGCCTGTGTAATCTGTTCTACCATGAACCAGATCCCAGGCTCAATAAGCTGCTAATAATGATTACACTGTGGAAAGCCATTCTGGCATGTAATTTCCTACTTTGCAATATGCTAACAAAATAAGATTCATCATTAGTGATTTAAGAAGCTTCTCATGTACATGACCTGAAAGGAAAAAAAAGCACTGCATGTAACAGTCTTTAGACTTTTGTTTAGTCTAAAACCCAAACTAGAATTCATGACATGTATATTTATCTCACAAAAGCACTGAGTATTAGAAAACACATCAAAATAAAAGAGCACGTATTATTGTACAGGACTGATATCAACTTACTAGGTAGACACTGGTGCCAGTCTAGCACAGCAGGCCCAGACTTACCTCAGAGGTACTGCTTTTCACTGTGCCTTTCAAGTCCTTGAACAGAAGTAGAGGATACTGGAAACTGAGAAAGGCCAAGCAGGCAATCTGAGGCAGGCTGCTTAACAGGGAGTAGAAAATATATATCTACAGAGGAAGAGAAACACAAGAAAGAACAGCAGACTGAGTTGTGATATGTTATGGTAACCTTTTTTTGCATCACAATGTTTTACTTTCAGAAGATAAGAGGTTTTCCCTTACACTGATAAAAAAAAAAAGTGAACTAATTCCAACAAAACTTCTGTGGTGGCAGGACTAATCATTTGAGGCCTTGTTCATTCATTAAAACACGTGAAGATAATTAGTCTGAGAATAATGACAGTGAGAAGAGTGCAATTTTAAGCTGGAACAAATACACCAGAACCCAACATATTTCAAACTCACATCAAACAACAACTCACACTATAGGAAAAGATTTGCTTTGAACCCCAATTTGCTTTTGAAACCCAAGCATGAGTACGCTGAACTATATTGAATGTAGGTATTTGATAACAATGCTGAGGAAATTTCCCACCTGTGGTGTTTTGGGGCAGTCCACCTTCTGCCAGACAAGGACCCCAAAATGTGTCCATGACAACAGGCTGCCCAGCACATAGCCCACCCTGTTATGGAGGGTGCCACAGGCCAGCAATGGGTAGTACAAAGCAGGGTAGTAAAACAGTGCCAGGATCAGCCAGTACTCTGGGGAAAGGAAGATAAAATGGCAATAAATGCAATCTTTACCAGTGCATAACATGCAGAGTATTATACTTGCTGTTTGAGTACACTATAGTCAAGGAGATTCACGCTTCCATCTAGTTTTGCTACAGTGGTTTGATTGAGCCTTCACTAAAATTAGTTAAGCATCTTGCAGCAGATCTAAGATCAGTCACAGAGATCAGACAAATTGATTAGGAGTCTAGCCTCAACATCAGTACTATGGCTGTTTAAGTAACCACAGAATGTCAGTCGTGTTAATCTTAAAGACAAGAGTAGAACATAAAGCGAAATATGAAAGTCTTAAGTCTTGAACAATCTAAGCACTCATTAACTAAACAGCTGCCTGTTTTCTCTCTACTCTTCCCTTCACTCCCTGCTGTGACTGGTCTTGACCTCTTACTGATGA
>JAOXYF010000007.1:3229304-3270889 GCA_028565775.1 Sternarchorhynchus goeldii | reverse complement strand
CTGTATCCAGGGGCTTCGCTCCCACTGCCCCTACATTTACAAATACAGTTAGTTCAAAACTCCAGCGAGCACAACAGAAGGTCTGTCTATAGTCTATGTGCTCATACTGTTCCTGTAAGTATGTACTATAAACTATACTAGTACTATAAACATTGCTCATATTGTATTCAGTGATATCTCCATGCAATGTGTTATTCTGACTTCAGATATGATTTCCCTAAGTTGTTTCAGATACCTCTATAGATGGTTTCCTATTTGGATATTGCCTATTTTATAAATCTTTACCAGTTTCTTACACAATATTTAAACAGCATACCTGTAGTGTAGGGTATCAGCTAAACTGTATGAGGAGCTATTTTTCATCCTTTTGTGTGAATGGAGCCTGGTTTTGGATAACACTCCATTTTTGTGAATAGGCAGTGTTCATTTGATAGCTCTGATACAATGTGTTACTCCTCATGACCTTGATTCACACTGTCTTTGCCAGGTATGTCTCCCAGCCACTTTGGTGGTCTCTCACACACCAAGATTATTCACAAGATCATTCACAGATTATTCACTTAAAATTACTAGTCTTTTGTTCTCCATAAATCCTGTACTGTGCTAGAATCACAATACACAGAAAACGGGCGATGCTGTAATTTGTCTATTGTCTTTCCTATCTCCAACTGGTCTTCTAGGTGAACTTCAGCACAAATTAATTCCCATACCTCTGAATTGTGTGTCCTTGATAAATGGGAGTGGGTTGGTGGCTATGACCAATCCAACAATCTTGCTGAAAAGAACCCCAAACACAGCCACTGAGAGGCCTTTGTGCTGTGTATGGTCCAGAAAATTTACTGGGCTTAAGAGAAACAAAATGTATGCAGTGATGAAACAGAGTTGTGTTATAGAGCATTTGGGTTTTAGTTCTTGTGGAGTAAAGATAAAGAAAAGAAATGGTTAATAAGGGAAAGGTTTACCAGGAAGTATCATGGCTCACCTGAGTAAACGTGAAACTCCTCTTAGACTGTCCCCATGTTTCTGCTGTCTTGCCAGAAGTGCCAGAATCAGCATGATCACCAACTTCGCACAAACACACATACACACACACAAGGAGGCAAACTCAGTTGGTCTACATTTTCTTTCTCCTTTGACCCCTGCTAAAAACAAACCACTCAGAGCCAGCTGCAGGTCCCCATAGCAATCTATTTGATTCTAGTCCAGTGTTCAAATCAAACAACAGACCCTCATCAAATTAGGGGAGACCATCTTCTTCTAAATAGGTCCACAGTTAAGGAACTACCAGAGCCTTCAGAGCATGCTGGGAGTTGCCTGCCCCGACACATGGCCATCATGGCCAATTACCATTCAACTGTTTTTATAAACATCAAAGATGAGAGAAAGGAGAGAGGGCAGTAAGGTGATGTATGCTAACTTAGTGGGAGGCCTTGAAGTTGCACAGGATGACGTGATATGGAATAATGAATGCTGCCCATTAGACCTTAATGATCTGCCCACCCAAGTAACACTTCTTGTAACAGATTTAACCTTGCGACCTTGTCATTAACTGAATATGTTAAAAGTTAACATTTCTTATATTTTATGTAAATTAATAGACCAACATGTCAAATAACAACAATTGTTATATTTCTTTATAAATTATATTTTTAAGACAATCGTATTTTATAAGAAAACACAAATGTAAACAGAGTATAAAAAGGTAAATGATGTTTGCATATGTGTGTGTGAGAGACATTGAAAGAGAGAGAGAGAGAGAGAGAGAGAGAGTGTGTGAAGTAGCAAACAATACGTCCAAGACAAATACTTACAGATATGGCTGTGATGCATATGTGGTAGAGGCCGTCATCAGCTGTGGGATCACATGGTGGAATAATTCTAGAAATTTCACAAACACAGAGTATTTATCATAAGATCTACAATCCAGGCTACTTAGTTACCCAGCACATGCTGAAGTCCCAGAGTGCTCCTCTCCTAATGCCACCCCAACCCCCTCTAGCAAATCAACACCTTAAGCACCCAACCCCTCCAAGTAGAGATTATGCATTTAAATGGATTGATAGACAATGTGATTTAGGGGGGGAAAGATGACCACATTTTCTGAAGTAAATTGCAATTACCACAAGGACATGTCAAAGCTAAGGCAAACAGGAGACAGAGAAGAGGCCATGTGTAAAATGTAGGCCCAGGATTACTCTGATTTGACCAAAGGTTGAATGTCTTAGAAGCAACCAAAGGATGATATATTGTAAAAACACAACCAAAGCAGTTTAGAGTCTGTCTGTAATGAGAATGTAAATCGAACAGGTTTCCTGTATTGTAAAACACCACACAAACTGATGATTCTAATTCTGAGAAAGACAATGTGAAATTTTCTCCCCACAGGTGGGATCCGGTAATGTATTTAACTAAGACTGCACAAAAGTACACAAAAGAAAGGACACACACATGGTAAAAACAAACACACGATCCGCTTTAAGTGGATCAAAACAGAAACCACTGTTACGCTAATTAGCCTCGTGATATAAACATCTAAAGTAGATTTGGGTTATGTTTGTAACCTCATTTTATGCATGAACACAATCCAAACAGAGTTGAACTTATAAGTACATGAGCCAAACAAAAAGCACTTACTCAACAGGAGGTTTGGTAGGAAGAGCATTCTCATACCATTCTGAATAGTCATAATAATCCTTCAGAGGTTCCACATTCATAGTGGTAGTTTAAGAATCACACAGACTGGTGTATTAGATATATCCAGTAAGTCAGGCTTAGCAGTATAAAGTTCTCTTCCCACGGGAGACAAACTACTCTTGTCCTTTTCAGTTACACTGGGTAAAAAAAAAAGTTCCCTCCAAAGTTCTCCTGTCCTGTCAGTACTGTGAAGTCCTGTGCTCCTCGCAGTGTCTCCCCTTCCCCGTGTGTGTGCCTGTGAGTCCAGGTGTCCTGATCCTGTTGCAGCAGAGAGCTGTGAAGAGCAGCGTGACAGGAACTTGTTGCAATGTGCCACCCCCAGCTGCACTCTTGTGCACACCTCCTTGTTCTGATGAGGATTAACCACCACACTGGATGACTGAGATACAGAGAAGGAAAGAGAAAAAGAGAGAATGTGTGTGAGGGAGAGACAGAGAGAGAGAGAGAGAAAGAGAGAGAAAGGGGTGTTAAAGCAGGGAGACTACTGTTCCAGACTGGGGCAAACCAATCCCTTCTGCCACCTGTGGATTAGGTGGACGAGCAGGGACAGACTGTTGGCTGGCATGAAAGGTAGTAGGAGCGCTGGGCCGTATAAAGCCCAGCCTGTATGTGTGTGGGATGGGAATGAATGAGGTGCTGAGGGAAGCCTTCCCCTGTGATAATTGAGATAATTGGAAAAATTCAAATGACCAGATTGCCTTTCCACTTTTATCTCACTAAGGAGATTCCAACTAAGGAGTCAACGTAAAGACCTAAAAAAAAGACATATTATCACTGTCTACAGGCACACATAGAATCTAAGATAGGGGTAGGCATTTCACAGCATTTCCTGTTAGGAGAATAATTTATAAGCAGGCTGAAGAAATTACTGTACATGCTAAAATAAAAGAAAATCTCATAAAAATTGTATAATTAAATAAAGAACAATAATTAACAGTAAAGTAATTAACTGAAAAAAACTGACAATGGCATTTTGTAGTGCATTATTAAACTGATGCCTCCCATATTATCAGAACTTGGAGCTGAGAACATCAGATACAGTTCACAAAACTTGCATGTATGTGTGTGTGTGAGAGAGAGTGAGAGAGAGAGAGAGAGAGAGAGAGAGAGAGAAGAAGAAGAAAAATTCATTGAAATTAGTGCGGGTGAACTGGTAAGTTTAGTCCTGCCCAGTGTGGAAAACTGGAAATACGTGAGCAGAATGAAGACAGGAGCAAGGCTGAAGGTTATGTCTCATACCCACTGAACCCTTCACTACTAATTACACACATATCATGAACTGAATAATGCTATGATTCTTTTCAAATTCTGTGTGGGACATGTGAGGAAGCAACAGTGTTATTCTAGACAAGTGGGGAACACAATAAAGCTCTGTTGCCTTCCTCTCTTTCTCTGTGTGTGTATGTGTGTGTGTGTGTGTGTGTGTGTGTGTGTGTGTGTGTGTGTGTGTGTGTGTGTGTTGGCATTCAGGTTTTGCAACCTTACAGTGTCAGGCTTGGTTTGCCACTCTCATTATGCAGGGATTACAGTCAAAGACTATAAAATACTGTTTAAAAAGTACCAAAACCACTCCTAAAATTCCAGAATAATGTTCTTCTTCCTATGAGAAAAGAGAGGCTCCAAATAGAGGCCACCAAACAAAGAATGCTTTGAAGACTTACATCACCAAGATGGTGATGGAACTGTGCCAGAGAGTTGGTTTACACTAGCCTGAGAAATGGATGACACTTGTTTTTAGTCAGTCTCACCAAGTCTGCGCAATTACTACTTACAGTCTGAGTAATAAAAAGCTTAGTTTGTTTCATAAGTTACCTTTCAAATGGGCATGTATTGTCGCTAGACAATGTCTAAGCAAACTGTTGCATTTTTCTAATACTGAGCACAGAAAAAACACCACCAACTAAACTGAGATAAAAAACTGAGGTAGGCGGTTACATAAGCAATTATACAATTATACAATTCAAATAAGGGAAATATTTTTAAAGAGAAATTATGAAAATTTAACATTTGCTCATTTCATATTCAGTTATATCAGTACACTCTAAATCCAGCTGACATCAAGATGATGAATATCAACTGAAGGCTATGTCTAGCAAAACCTGTCCTGCAGTTTGGCTTGCTTTTACAGTTGGGGTAAACAGCACTCAACCACTATAAGATGGTGAACTAGAAGCAGGATTCTGTGCTTAAACCGCGGACATGATTCATTCTAATTAAAAAGCTGCATGGATGACAGAATAAGAAAAATGTTCCTCCTAATGATTTCATATGTACAATCATCACTCATGGTCTCCTGGGAGCAGTTATATCAGCCTGTTAAATTCAAAAGTAATTAATGGTAGTCTCCATGGTGATAACCTGTGTATGCCATTGACAGAATGGTACATTTAATGTTAGGTTAAAAAAAAACAACACACCCATCAATCACTGAAAAAAGGCAGCAGACAACTTAATACCCTGATTCCAGCAGCTTCAGATGACAATGACTTTCGTTTTCAAAACATGGTCCATAATACATCTCTTGAAATTTGAATTGGATTGTTTTGTTGTTGACTTTATTTTGTAGACAGCCACAATATATCGTTGTTTTAGTCATCGTCTTTAAAGGCTAGATATTTCAGACTTCTCTTTATTCCATAAAATACACTAGCCTTTCAGATAAAGTCAAGCATTTCACACAGGCTAAGAATTATGTGTGATGTAGCCATGAACTAAAAATACAATTAAGCTACTGGGATAACTTACTTCATATTATGTTCAAACTAGCCAGTTCCCCACACCCCTCACTGTGTTAGTCTTGAGGCTTTAGGCTCAGAATACTTGGCCGACATCAAACATTATAAATTTGTCTACGAAACTCGTTTATCCGGTATTGTACAATATGATGTTTACACACCTCTTTAAGAGCTGTAGAAAATGATGTAAAAACGCGCGAACAGCAAGCTTTTTAGTCACACTTGATTCTGTTGAGGAATCAAGAAAGAAAATAACTCAAAAACCCTAACCCTAACCCTTGCTCTTCTGGCTACACATGAAAACCAAGAAGCTGACGCAAACTGACCACCCGTTTTAGACACTTTCTTACGTGCACTGTTATCTGGATAACTTAAAATGGTAACAGGTCAGTGGAATGGTACTTACATCTCAAAGTTTAGCGCTACTCACATAGCATCATAGCGTTGTCTCCCAGTTATTTTTTTTTTTTCGTTTTTATGTATTTTTAGTATTAACCACGCTTTACGTCGTTTGAATGGTATCTCATTCACGTAAGGATGCAAGGGTTTTCATGATGCGAAATATGAGTCTTTGCAAGCTCCTATATTTTTTCATCAGACCAAATGAGACTAAATATTTGAATTAATGCTCTTTAATGTATTAAAATCGTTTATTAAAATTGCTTACATTCGTTAAGATCATAGCTAGAACTTTCTGTTACCTTGGTGTTTAGGAGATCCTTATCCTTGACCTTGATTCCCATTAATTTTTTAATTAAAGTAGTTCATATAAAAAAGCTGATAATCAAATCTCGTCAACGGTTGCCCAGCTATTTTTAAAGTTTCACCAGTCTCCAGCATACAAGTAGCCAAAACAGGAGTTTTAAAAAGAGACAAAGCATTATCTGAACAGTACCACTTTGTGCAATCTCACTAGACTTTGACCTCATCTTGCAGTGTCCAGATCCTGGTAATGAACCTGCAAGTGGAGGCTTCAATAGGACACATCTTGGCTGAAGTTCAAAGAAATGGCCTTTGATCACTGGTATGTTCACATATGGTTGTGAAGGAAAAGTTTGTGAAGCCTTTGGAATTTTAGCATGAATGGCTCCTAAAATGTGATCTTATCTTTATCCAACTCAAAACAATAAATCGGTGTTATTTATTGCACACATATTTCAGTGTCATGTCTCTATTGAATAAATCATTTGAATAATAGAAGTCATTGACAGAAAAAGTGTCAACCCCTTTAATAACTAGTAAAACCTACACACACACACACACATGCACACACACACACACACACACACACACACATATATATATATGCAATTTTTAGCTGTTTGTAAGTATTTGGACTTGTGCATGAAAGGCTCCTAACATGTGACCTGATATTTCAATTCCTCAGCAGAGTGCATTCTGGAAGCTGTGCCAGAGAGATGGCTCTAGGCATCTAAGCCTTTGCTACAACATGTAGTTCCTTCATGTGAACAAATGAGTAGTTTTCATTTGTACCAAATCTTCACCTGAAGGTAAAAAAATCCTTTCCTGAAAATAATGCATTAATAAGAAATCAGATTAGGATTTAAGAAGATGAAGGTGGACTCCATTTGGAGATAGTGAGTGTCCAGTTTAATCAGCTTAATAAGTGTAATCAGAGTCAATGCAGGCTCATGTTGACTATAGAAGATGCACTTCTGGTAGATACTCTACCAGTACAGCGACATCTGGCCAGATGCTGTAGTGATCTGCTCTACTCTGCGGTCTTTCACGAAACTGTGGTGGGAGAGAGTAGGTCTTTCTGCTAACCTCTGAAGGAGGAGGAATCCTTGTGATGGAGAGGCTTTTCCTGGGACCTGCTCTTCCCGTGTTTCATCTCTCAGTCTGGGTTCTTTCCCAGCATGGGATGGATCAGTATAGCAGCACTCACACAGGACCATGTCTGGCTTAAGTGGCCTCAAGTATCTTCCATCACAGATCCCTGAGCCTTACTGTATACCCACATTAGCATAGTTACTATGCATATGCACTTCTCTTTAGATGCCTGTATGTATTTAAACTTTAATGGGCAAATGGTATCCATAATAAAAACATATTTCCATATGCCACTGAATGATGAATATGTGTCATCTTTTTAAGGTGCACAGCAATATCCTGATAGAGCACTTTAGTGTCTTGTAACAGATTCATCCATGTCAGCCCTAACATTATGGGGCTGGCGTTGAAAATTCTGGGGTCACTGGTTTAATTTTCTGAGGTTGCGGTGCTAAGGCCTGTGCTATTAGTGAGTACCAGTTATAATCAATGAAGCTTGCCGCACTCAGTTAGAGTGTAATTGGATTGTTGTGTGTCTGAAACGCTCTGTGTTCTGTTTAATGGAAGAGGTGGACATATCACCACTGATCACTATCATGCCACTGAAATAGAGAACCTTCTGTATGCTTCAGGATAAAACACCCCCTTGTCATCTGCACTTTGTGCTTGTTAGAAAGTGCATACTGAAGCCTAAAATTATTGAAAGTATCTGTGCTTTTTCTGCGTGCTTCTTTGATACCTCACCAAGTTGGTGGTTTAAATGTTAACATATTGCACAGAAAGATGAATTCATACAGTACTCATTTTAAACCTTCATTTTACATAATAGAGATGTTGAGCTGTACCTGGTTGTGAAATTGTTTTAGGGATCTTATTTCACCTGATTATTATGCAGTCTAGCATTAAACATGGCTGTTTTTCATCATAGCTCAAAGATCATATTTAAAAGGTATAACGAGCATTACTTTGAATACTCTGAATAGTTTTTTTCTTATTTAATAAGATCTTAGTGCTGCAATGCCTTTGAGAAACAAGGCCCAGAGCATTTGTTCTCAGATCTGTCCAGGGAACCACATACACTGCTAATGTTTGTTTTCCTGCTCTAAAACGCTTGTTTTGACTCACTAAGGACTTAATAATTACTTGAAGAGTTGAGATGCAGAGCATGGGGTTCACAAGTTAGAGTAGGTTTTCAGATACAACATCCATGGATGATTAGACTTTTAAAATAGGCACCAGTTAAAGAAAGAAAGAAAGAAAGAAAAGAAGTCTGTGTCATCAGGGGTCATTTTTGAGGTGATTGATCAGTGTTGCAGAGATGACTAAAGTGCATGAGGAATGTTTATGACATGATTGGGGAACTAGGATGTCTATGACAAGTACAAATCCTTTTGTAGGTTATTAAAGCAGCAGCATTCATCATAAAGTGACAGACACATGCGCTTGTACGCACACTCACACACACACACACACACACACACACACACACACACACACACACACACACACACACAGACATCACAGTGTGTCTTCCTGCCTGTCACAGTGCTGGTGCCTGACAGCAGCTTTGACATTCAGAGCAGAGACGGTGCTGTCTGCACATTGCCCCTGAAATAAATGACTAATAGAGATATCAGACAGCCATCATGTGTACTGAGTACGCTGCAGAGGAGTCAGTATAGCATAACTCACCTCTTCATATAGCCTGGGATATATTTGGTGGCTCAGAGCTCTGTATATTCTGAAAAATGTTGAATATAATTTGACATTACAGACACTATCCTTTAAAAAAAAAAAAAAAAAAAAAAAAAAAAAAAGCTCATTTGTTCCATCTCTTTTTTTCCCCACATAAAGTTTAATATAAAGGATTAATACTCATCATAGATAGAATAAATGCTTTATATTTGTAATAGGAAACAAGTAGGGAACCGGTGACTAGATAACTAATTTATTGGACGTATATAGTTTAGTGGGCAAGAAAATAAAAAGCTTAGGCATTATGTGTTAGATGCTTGACTAAATGGTGTTTGGCTAATGGTTAGAGGTTTAAGTATGTATTGTATTAGTGGTTGTGAACATATGTAAAATGAGCAGGGCATGACGGCTTGTTTGCGCATGGCTAAAATGAAGACCTTTGATCTAAAAGGTGGAAAGGGTTCAGTGAGTTTAGGATGGACTGGCTAACTTATTCTGGGTAACCTGCCTATGTGTAAATGCTTGGACAGCAACTGAAAGACCTACAGGCATCTGACTGGAGGCACTATACAATGGTATTTTTGTGGACAACATTACGTTATATAAAGGTTACGCCTTACTGGCATCACCAGAAGAGATTAGAAGGCATAGAATGAGAGGTGAAAGAACTGATTTGAGTAGATATAAGTAGTGGAAACTGACCACATGAGCTTTTGACGGGACTCCACGGTGATAACGGAACTTTTTGTTCATTTATGAATGAGTCTCTGCTGAAGTTTTATTAGCCAGGTTAATATTGAATGCTGTTGCAGGGGTAGAAATGCATGTGCTGATCGTTAGCATTTATGGAAATGTAGTTTGGATAGAGATGTGCATGCAGACAGTGAAGGTCAGATTTGGAGTTGATTATATCCACCTCTGACAAAGATGGAAATTATAGTGACATTTGCAAGTGAAATGCAGTTTGAATATTGACATATAACTATTACATCGCTCGTGTGTAAGAGTGAGGCATGGGGCATGTAAAAATGTTTACTTTTTTCCTGGCATTCTCACTGAGCTCACTGAAGCACGAGAGCAGACCCATAATAAAAGCTGACGAACACTGAGACTGACTTTGCCTTAATTGCTCTTTGTTCCTGGCTGCTTCATTATCGCCCTGCCCGGCTCCTCAACCCCTGACTAGAAAGCGCTAGTGAGCTGAGCGTGCCACATGACGCCAACTGTGCTGCCAAGGCTTACTGACACTAATCACAGCATGGTGATAGTGTGACAGGAACATGCCCGCTTTAATTAAATGCCGTGGCACCCAACAAAGATCGCCACTCGTTAGAACTAGCACGGTTATTTACCAAGGGCTTGTTATCGATTTTCTTGCCCCCTATTTTTACAATTTCTTAAATACAAAAACCATGCCTTTGTGTTCAATAAATATGCATTATCAGAAATATTTAATTTCAAAGCTTTCTTTTCTGAGAAGCTCTCTAAAATCTCATGAGCTGAAATGTATGCTCTGAAATGCCTTGCTTATATAGTTTCTCTCCACATCTTCCTCTTTCAGGGGTTTGGTTTTGTAAGGTGATCCTCCCCAGTGGGAATCCACCAGCATCTTGTTGTGTTTTCATGGCCATGGTTGACCTTGGCATCTGCTCCTCTCTTTAACCCCCTCACTACACTATAAAGCTTTTTTTTTTAATAAATAAGGTCTGTGCTGTTTACTGTTATGGTCCCAGCTCAGGAGGTAAACATAAACATGCTGTAAAAATGTACTCTTGCAAATTAGTGCTGTAATTAATGGCTAAAATTTATGATGATCTAGGGAGTATTTTGGCTGAAAGGCTGAGCAAAGGACTAATTGTACTTCTTTGCTGCTATCAGGAGAAAAGTCTTTACATGAGTGATAGGTGATGTTTTACAGTAGGTTGTGTGCACATGTACATGCTCATTTGTGTGTGTTGGTTTGTGTAAGGGCATGTATGTTTGTCACTTCTGGAAGACGAAACTGTTGGTGGTTAATTCTAGTCAAAGTCTTATCAAAGATAACATCACATCTAAGAAATGTAGAAAATACATTTATTCTTACTGCAGCAGTAATCATTATTTGAATTTGGACTAATATATTTTAAACAACATTAATGTCAAATAATTACTTTCATCAAACAAATGTTTGTTATTTCTCATGGGACGTATTTTCTCAGCTACAAATATATTTAATGCTACCATAAAAGATTATACCCAGTAACACACAAACAACTAAAGCACATGGAAAAAGCAGAGTTTTGCTTGTACACAGTGATGGTAGATAAGACATGAATATGGATTTTATTTCTCTTGCTTCTTTTATTGTTGTTTTTTTTACTTTGTATTTATTGAGAATACAAATGTAACAAATTATATATGTGAACTGTAATGAAATGCACTTGTGGAACACCATATACATGTATCAGATAGAAGGTACTAAAATTTAGTATTTATGTTTAAACAGTATTTAAACATCTAGAATCCTTGTCATGGCTAATCCTATCTCTTGAATGTTTTCTTCAGTCTTCAGTGTAATGTCACAGGTTTGGGACAGTGTGAGCTGTGAACTTTTCGTTTCATCAGACAACATTGTTTTTGTCAGGAAGGCTGTGATCAAATGTGTGTGGATGTGTAAAGAATGAAAGAGTGCCTTAGTTACCACCTGTCTTCTGGGAACACTGCACGATATGTCATGGAAACCAAGAGATTAGTCTGCTCTTTGTGATGCTTTTTTAAGTCTTTATTCTGCTTGTATTGCCAGCTTTGAGAAAAAATGGCATAAGCAGATACACAAAATGACATTTATAGATACACAAACTGACATTTACGGATACACAAAATTAAGCTTTTCATCTTAACTCTTGATTCCATTGCTGGGGAATGAACAGATATGCCACAATAGTTCTTTTATCCTGCTTTTAGAAACATATTGTTTTCATGCTTCAGTTTTGTTCACTCATTTTTAATTCTGCATCTATAAGCACTCTGTGTCCTCATGAGACAAAAGCACTAAAAAATAATTTGCCCATTTTCCCTTGATGTTCTTTACCACAAAACACAAAAGAAAATCAGCCAGCAGTTATTGCAGTTATTGATATGGAGTGTGAAATTGCTATCTGAGGCAATTTCATCTGGCTTACCCTGGATTTACCCCCTTAGCCCTAGAGTTTCATAGAACTCTCTTCCATTGTTATTTGATTAGTTGAGACCAGCAGGACTGACTTGTGGAATTTAATTTAGAGACCAGGCAGTACAGATGGGATATGTGAACATGTAGTGATGGATCTGGAACAATATAGAAAGCACAGTGCTTTTTTTTCTCCTTTTTTCCCATTAAGGATTTGCCCAATCAAACCTTGGAATATCTGGTGTGATGTTATTGCTGGTATTTGTTGAATTAGAACAAGGCTTCCATAACTCTGTGTCAGATTTTAACTTACAGTCATAAAACATCTACCTTCTTATTTATTTATTTATTTATTTATTTATTTATTTATTTATTTATTTTGCTTTGCAGTTATTCTGCTCTTAGTATTTTGTAATCATCAGACATTCCAAGCAAACACTTTGTGTATTCAGTAGTTATGTATAAAGCATAATCAACCCAGAACAATTATAGTGGTAAAACATCCTATTAATTATGATTGTACCATATTACTGTCTTTTCCAAAAGGATGAGCTAAACTAAAATATTATCTTTTTATGCTCCTCTAGACATTCTGACCTCTCTTTTCTTCATCATGAATTGAGCATTCGGTGGCTCCAGGCCAACGCTTTGAAGAGACAGGAATGGCCTGTATAAAGTTTGGGTAAGTCAAACTGCTGCCAGTAACCATGCAGGCTGTAATGTTTCATCGAAAAGGCACCTCCATCTCCTCCTCCAAGCACCTTCAGTCACCATGGAGCTCTGTTAGGACTCACTCTCTGTCTCTCTCTCTCTTTCTCTCTTTCTCTCTCTCTTTCACACACACACACACACACACACACACACACACACACACACACACGTATACAACAAAGCCCATATATAGCTTGCTATTAGTAAGAAAGGAGTGAGATGATTCAATAATCTGTATAGTTATTTTTGGCAGACATAAGGACAAGCACATGGTGTGATTTTTCCTGTTCCTCTTAGTAAGCTCATGCTGGACTATGCCTGACAGACTATACCACCTGCAGCTTAGCACAGCCAGACCATGCCACTAACAAAAGCCAGCATTTACAGCATTGTATACATAGTGTTCATCCCTGTTACAATCTACAGCAAAAGGTCAATCTATGATCAAGAGATGAATGAATAAGATATTTGAAATTGCACTATAAAACAGTTTCCACCCCTAAAACAACCTGGCTGGTAAAAGTTAAAATGCTTAAAAATGAACCCATAAGTTTTTGAATATACCTTCTGTGTGGTACTCTCTTGCTCTTTCTTCTTTTCTAGCAGAGCTGGTTGTTCAGACCATGTTTTACTTTCCTAGTGTAAGGATTTGTAACACTTGACAGGCACAGTTTTTACCAAACAAGTAGTTGTGGCAGAAAAACAGCTATACGATGTCCATATGTGAGATCACTTAAGTTAAAAGGGTGATATCACTGTTGAAGCTGACTAATACACTGTAATGGTAGATATCACTTAAGTTAAAAGGGTGATCTCACTGTTGAAGCTGACTAATACACTGTAATGGTAGAGATCACTTAAGTTAAAAGGGTGATCTCACTGTTGAAGCTGACTAATACACTGTAATGGTAGGGTCACCCTGCTTCCTGGATATGAACCGCTAAAGGAGCCCAGTGGAGTCTGCACAGATGTTCTCATGTTTTCTGGAGTTTCCCAGGATGATATTCATGTGAGTCCATACAGCATATCCTTTGTATTATCGTCACTGGATACCCATTTGTATGGAGGGTAGCCCCAAGTGACCCTAAAAGGTCAGTTTGCTAATATCAATATATGTAAATCGATGACTGGGAAATACGTTATGTGAGATCATCGTATGACACCACTACTATGACAATATGCATGAATCTAATGAATATAATGGAGTGTCAAAGTACTACTAGATGTACTTAAAGATTTTTTAATCATTTGATAACACTGAGCTTAGATAATAGTGGGTTTTAAGAGGGTTTATATGATAGGTGTAGTTTTACTACATCTGCACCTCCTCCTACCTCAGTAGGGACATTGGGAATATCACACCACTAGAATATCACACCACTGTCACATGACCCAGTTCCTTCATTAGAAAGACAACAGATTGTCATTTGCATGTGGATATCCTGAGAAGGTGATCGTGGGTGGAGGAGGGTTGTGTGTGTGTGTGTGTGTGTGTGTGTGTGTGTAGTAAGTAGGGAAGACACTTTAACGCGAATCACCCCGCAGACCTCTAAGATGAGGGAAAATCACTGGTAACACACTCATACTGCTACTAATTATAGGAGCTGGGTAATAATTGCCTTCCACTGTCTGAAGTGGTTCCCTGTACCGTAGAAATGTTCGCTCATCTTTTTGTTTGTGACAGAATTAAGAAGTGGCTCATCTGCTATTTCCTCTCACACTCAGTGCTGCCCCATGCTGGTGTGTTTAGTTTTATTATTGTGTTAAACTGCAGGTTCACCTGATCTTGCTGTAAATCTAATCTGATGTAATAAGCACTGCAGGTGTAGCACTGTTGTCCTGTAGTGTAGAGAATGATACAGCCTTGTTAAACCAATCAGAACTGGAAGAAGGGTGAGTCACAAACGTGCCATTGCCCTGGAGACAAGGTGTGTAGCTACAGTTCCGGTGGGACTAATGTCAGGTTATGATTTCATTCAAAGTCTCTTATTGTCATATCTCAAATAGTGCAGTCACATTCACTTTGTTTCTCCTCCTTAAAAAAGTCCTTCTTGCTAAATGCACCATTTTAATGAATGCATAAATTGTCTGCTTTCACCTTTAACTGCTTCTAACAGTGGTCACTCTATAGTAATCAGTAACAATTATAAAAAATTAATATAACTTAACAGAGGTTAATCTGTAGACCTTGTAGCCACAGAGCTCCATGTATTTCAGCACCAGGTTAACAAGTCATTTTTAATGCCACCTTTTCAATTTCAAAAATCAGTTCAATATGTATCTGTGACTGTGTTTGATCTGAATCTTATCTCACTTTAGTACATGTGAGACCGATAATGGGAAACTTCAACTCCTTTAAAAGCCTTTTGCTTTACAAACTCCCTATTACAGATCTCCACAATGCCAAGCTATGGCGTCTGAAATCTGACAATCGGCACAGAGAGCTTTACAAATCAGCATCGTTAGTTTTCAAAGGAGGAGCCTCTGAGAGGAGCCTGCTGAACGGGAGGCTTTTAAATCCTGCTGGGAGACTCTTTCCTCTCGAGACGTGAGACGTAGAGACTGCTCTCCTCTGCCTCTCTTATTTAGTATCCTGCTTCCCCCAGCCCTGGGCTGTTTGTGCAAGTTTTCAAAAGCCAAGTGTGTTCAGCATGATCGCGCTTTGTTCTAGTTTTATCTGCAGCCAAGTGTGTGTATGGGTTAAGATTCACCCCTCTTTACTCAATTTGCATTCACACGTTTATTTTCATGGCACGGCCGTCGCCAACTGCAATTTGTTCTTATTAAAGAGGATTGCCGCGTGCCGTGAGGTAAAGGGCTCCGTGCTACAGTTGCTCTAGCAGTCTTACTTTTAGAGTCGGCGCTTTCTCTCCACACACATTGTGTACATGCATATGGACTGAGTCTACATGTGATTCTCTGAACGTATTTTAATGTTATGTTATATGAATCACATCAGGAAAGGCAAACACAAAATCACCACTTTTTCACAGCAGGGTTGCTGGTATGGAACAGATTACTTTTGTCAGATGAGAGTCTGTCTTTCTCTCTCTCTCTCTCTCTCTCTGTCTCTCTCTCTCTTTCTCTCCTCTCTCTCTCTCTCTCTCTCTCTCTCTCTCTCTCTTTCCCTCTCCTTTCACTCTTACATTCTCCCCCTCCCTCTCTTCAGCAGTAGCTGAGTTCGGGTTGTTGTTAACGGAACACAACAATGCCGTAACTCTTTCTCTATTCTGTACTCTTTATACTTTACCCACTAACTATTTGCTTTCTAATTGAACTTTAAGCAATAACACAGTTGCTCTGATAAACAATTATTCTAATGAATAGTACATAATTTGTTTAAATGAATTGCAGCACTGCTGGACTGCTGGTTATTCTAAGCAGCATCCATTAAATACCCATTACACTCTCAGTCTACCGAGCAACACTCATCATGTTAGAATGAAACAAGATGATGAAGATTATAACCAGGATAGATATCATTTAGAGGGACTGACATTAATATATACAATAATTCAACTGTAAATTAAGTTTCTCTGCCATGAATTGCTGCCACACCCTAACTGATAGCATCACCAATCAGTACAAATAGGAAGCTTAACAATCATGTAATCTCAGTAAGAAATGATTGTGTCCTTATTGCTTGTCCTGTCAGAAGCTATGAATGGAATGAACAATATTTAAAACAAACATGATACTGTTGGTTTTCTATTTATTTTTGAGAGATACACATTTATCTAGCAAGAAGTCATCAAAGAAATAATTTTCCAAAACATTGTCATATTGATTCCACTTGTTTTACTGAAATCTAAAAAATGGTGATTAGCATATTATTATTATTATTATTATTATTATTATTATTATTATTATTATTATTATTATTATAGGAATACAAACAATGATATGTAGAGGGTAGATTTTAGGTGGTTACTATTAATATCATATATTCACTAATGCTGTTTGTGAGTTATTGTTGGGTGGTTCCATGTCTAGAGTGTGTTGGATGTCCTTTCATTGCTTATGAATCTGGGTCTCTGTTCTTCTGCTCAGTCGTCTGCAGTTCATTGGCCATCTTAACCCCCCCCCCTCCCCCCCGCCGGCTCTCTTGGTCTCCACTTTACCCATGAGTGCCCCTCCCCCACTTCCCAGCTTGCTCTCTGCTGTTTGTCTTGTCTTATAACATGTCTTCCTCCACTTCTGAATTATTGACAAGTCTGGAGTCTCGGGAGTGTTTGGAAGGGTGAAGTCAGTCTTCAGTTTTATCCTGAAAACATGGGCATTCCTTCTATATCAAACACACAGAAACAGAAGAGAAGATTTCAGAAGATCACTTTTGTGCATGTAAAAAGTCATAGGATTTGATACATACTATATTCTTATTACTTACTGTACTTACAATATTCATATGCATGAATACATTTATGTAAAAAAAAGATTTATATATAGCTAGTATTTATATGAAAAAGTTTAAGAGAATTTGAGTCAATTACTAATCACAGTAAAACACAGTTCTGCCTTGTCTGGATATTTGCTCCTTCTTTCTTTAGATAAAATGTTTGCTTTTTATGGATGAGATTGCCTTTCCAGTGATGTGTCAAAAGTCACTCTGGAAACATGGTCAGAACATTTTTTCCTGCATGTTTTTTTCAGTTTTTATGGAGGAATTGTATTTTATTTTTTAGAATATAATAATCACAAAAATAATAATTGTGATTATTGTGACAGATTTACATTCATTTATTAATCTTTTTGAGTTTTTTTAAATTATAACATTAATTGGTTTGATCATTACTGGATTATTTGACCATTATTATTCAGAAATATAACAATATAAAATAAATAAATCATAATAAATAACCAAATAAATCAAAACCAAAAGTATTCAGAACCTTTATTCATTACTTTGTAGAATCCCCTTAGTCAGCAGTTACAGCTGCAGATCTTCTTCTTGGTCTCCATAAACTTTTCACATCTGCGTTTGGGTATTGAATCCCATTCTTCATGACAGATTCAAAGCACCATCAAATTCGATGGCAGATATCTGTGAATGGCCATTTTCAGATCTCTCCACAGATGTTTGATGTGATTTAAGTAAGAACTTCTGGCTGGACCACTCAAGAACATTCAGAAGGCTTCATGCTGTATGGGGCATTGTTATGTTCACACGGGAAATTTCACCCCATTTCTGTTTTTATATATGTTTTGGGGGAGGATTTCTTCATTTTTTTATTTTAGAAGACACTACAAAATCTTTTATTATACAATAAGAAAGTCCATTATTTCAATAGCCGACAGCTTTTGAAATAATGGACTGAGAAACCCATCCGTGTTTGGGAGAACGATCCTTTTTCTGATTGTGGGAAAGGGCCTTGTGTCATAGATAGATACAGTCTCATTGTTCTCCCATGATTATTTTTTTTACGACTTTCATTTCAGCTGAATAGAAAATGCCGTCACCTCTGTGATTTGAACAGTGTCTCAAGGTTGCCATGTGATGTTGCACCAGATTGACTTTCAGGTGCTTTTAGCCCCTGCTGTGAAAAGCCATTTCTGCTACAGCTGCACATGTATTGTAAGATTACCTGTTGCTTAGGAACCACATTGACTTGGTAGACTAGTTTCTGCTTCAGTCAAGGTCTTGGTATTATTCCTTCACACATTCATTATGTGTAATTTGTTGATTTAAAACACCAATAGTCTAATGCCTTTCAGTGAGATATAAAAAAATCTGATTAGAATTCATGTGTTTTAAAAAAATTTTCTGTAAGAACAGTTTCTCTTTAATGACGCTTAATGCTAAACCATGTTCTTGGGCTCATTTCAGGATTACTAATAGAGGTTTAGAGCATATTTATTTGATAAGACTATGAACAAATACTTTGAAACATTAGTTGGTTTATTCTTGGACACACTAACAGTACTTAAATTTCCTGTTCTCCTGAACTCTTATTTTGGTATGGTTTGAACACAGTCTGCCTGAACAAACTCTGAATAGAACCTTTGAGAATTTCCTGTTGATCTTTGTTTGCCTGCTTGTCTGTTTTTCAGCCAGGTGTCAGAGTGCCCTCTGAAGAGAGCAGGTGTCTTCCTCTCTCACGCACCCCCGTGCAGTCATCAGCTCTGCCTGCAGAGTGTGGGGGGGGCATCAGTTTCATCCTGCACAGTGGCACCACCCTGTTCTTGCTATTGTGTGAGTATCTAACACCTCCACCTGGGTAGAAGCCATGCCCTTCACCCTTATGTGTTTTTGTATGATAAACATCATAAATGAAAGCAAAAACTAGGTGCTTCTTGAAATTATTTATCATTCATAAACGTTTTGCTAACAGTACGCACACATAATATACCAATATGATACATGTCTCTATTAACGTCACAGCAGTAATATAACGTGGTTATATTTAAATTTTTATACATTTGAAAAAATATAGTTTTTGACTGGTGAAGCTAATGAATATTATACATGCACACATTTTATGGTTTTAAGAACAAAACGTTCTTTTTTGCAAATTTAAGGCATTTAAGGCATTTAAGGCATTGCTCCTCAGAGCACATGAATAAAATGAACGTTTTCTACATGTGAAGTATTTTACAGTTTCTCAGAATTAGGTTTTACCCTTTTTGTTTTAGAACAATAAGAACAGCACAGAATAACTGTACGACTGGGTAATGATGCCTTGTGCCACAGAAGGTTAAACATACGTATGATAAATCTGAATAATGTCCTTAACAACTATTTCATTCAGACGGAAACTGTTTCTACATGTACATGAAGAGCTCCATGGTGAATGTGAGTGTAAGCTGAGAGTGAGCACTACCTTTCTGTTTACTGTGTTTTTGCTAATCAGTTTTGCTCTGCTGGAGAGGCCATCTGCTTAACCTCCAGTAGAGAGGAAGTGTATGGAATCATTAGCAAGCTGCCTATAAATAAGCTTTGCTATATCGTTGTTTGTGAACTACATGAAGCACAGGTACCTTTGCACACAGCCACTCAGTAAAAATGTGTTTGTACACTTCTATATGGAACTTTCCATTCTTGTTTTTTTTGTGCCTGCTTTGTGATTGGTTGTTTATCCGCCCCACCATTTAGTGAAACACAGTTTGTTGTGCGATTATTTATGCACAGCAGTTAAGGCATGTGCTTTGCCAGGTTCTTAGTGAGTTGTAAGGTGACCGAAAAGGAAACTCAGATTGAGCTGCATGTGATTCTGCTTTATGGATCACATCATCACATACCCCTGACCTCAACCTGTCTGCACACCTGGAGCAATCTGCTTAATGGAGCTTTTAGTGTCTGGTGTGAGAAAAGGTTCATGCTATGTTTGACAATTTCCACATGCCCAGCTAAACACATGAATTCTGCAAATCCCTAGTGCTCTGGTCTCTCTCTCTCTCTCTCTCTCTCTCTCTCTCTCTCTCTCTCTCTCTCTGTCAGTCTCTATCTCTGTGTATGTGTGTGTGCATTGACTAAACACACCATCAGTCTGTATGTTTTCTGTGTTGAAAAGGACATAAATAATTCACTGAAGTCTTGTGTTGTGTATTGTGTAGGCTTCATCATCATGTAGAATAAGATTACATTTAATCTTAAAATATCTGTTGTACAGCATCTTCCATGCTTTTACTGTTGTTTTATTTTGCAGATAACTAGTTTTAACTTCATACAATGATTGATTCAAAGTGTGTCACTTGCTTTTTTGTTTTTTAGTTAGATTGAAACATTATCAGCTTCTAACTTTGGATACATTACATTCTAAATCAGTGATAATCTGCAGAGGGTTCTGGAGGGTAAACTTAAAATGTCTTACATAACACTGTGTCAAGGACACAGCGCTATCATTTCGTCAGTGTAAATAGCATACCGTTACATAGAGAAATGTACCTTTGTTGGGGAAACCTCTTTATTCTACTTGAAATGAAAGGAAGAATTGCAAATATACTCCCCCCCACCCCCCACATCAGTGATGCTCTGTCTGGGCTGCTGGGCATTTTCCACGCAGAGAGCAAGCAACTGTGCTAATGTTTCTCTCCCCTTTTGATCTGATGCCAAATAACGAGACCCTTATAAATAATGAATCTAAATCGTTCAAAGTGACCTTGCGGGGAAATGCTGCATCCAGCAAACAGACGTTGGCAAGAATGCACAGTTATGCAAATTGGGGAAGCCCTATAAATTTACTTGATTGGGAGAGGTGGGGTAGCTTTACAAGCATCACTAATTATTACTATAAGGCTATCAGGTCTTCAGTGAAAGGACTTTCGGTCAATATTAGGCTGAATCAATTCACAATTGCGCCATCTCACATGAGCTTTAATTAGCAGAGGCCTGACACGCACAGCTGACTATGAGGGGCTAAGTGATAAGATGGGTTCCATCAGATGGGGTACGCTTCAGAGGAAGAGCTCCACTTCAAATAGAATGGAAGAGGGTTTTTTTTTTTTCTTTTTAAGCCACATTGTCATAAATTTTTCATCTGCAGCTGGCTTTGAGGCAGACAGAAGAGGGGGCCACGCCAGGCAGGGGCCAATCGAAGGCTTCTAACAAACGTGGGCTTTCAGAGTCTGATTGAGGGGGAGGGAAGCTGACAGAGAAAAAGAAAACATGGTGAATATTTACAGAAGGGAACAAAGCCTGCCTCGTGCCGGACCTTTGACGGAGTGCTCGTCGTCTCCCTTGGTGGGTTCAGCAGGGCAGGGTGCAGTCAGAAAGGACCACGGAGGAGACAGGGAGGAGGTCACTCCTAATGAGCTCCCACAGAGGGAGAGAGAGAGGGACAGAGGGACAGACGCACATAAAGAAGTCAGAAGCACGGCCACGGCAGAGCAAGGCCCTCTGGTTATCCAGGGAATAGCAGTTCTCTGGAAAGTCTTCTTCGTTCAGTGTAATTCTCTCGATTATCTGTGGTTGTTTTTAACAGTGTGGTTTCAGTAACTGTGGTAAATATATATTGATAGATCACTTTATTGATCTCAAAGGGCCACTGTCATTTTGCTACCAGGAGTCTTGTCTTCAGTTCTTAATTTATGTCCTGCTACACATGGAATATACAGTCAGCTCCCACCTTAACAGAAACATTCCTCAGAAGCACC
This sequence comes from Sternarchorhynchus goeldii, assembly GCA_028565775.1. Lineage (NCBI taxonomy): Eukaryota > Metazoa > Chordata > Actinopteri > Gymnotiformes > Apteronotidae > Sternarchorhynchus > Sternarchorhynchus goeldii. The sequence goes on along the minus strand of JAOXYF010000007.1, from coordinate 3,249,022 downwards.
TTGTAGGTTCATGCTTAGAGACTATAGGCCATCTGTTGCCACACATGCCATGCTGTGCTTAGAAAGGTCCACCACCCATAACAGGTCGTGTAGTCAGAAACTGACTAGCTAAATGTGGACAATAAATTGCACATGGTAAAAGATATACAGTCAGTAATCGAACACGGATAGCATGTGCGTATATAAAATTATAAGGTGCGCCTTATAATTTGTCCCATGAGTGTTTGGTATAATGGTACGTGCTTCTGATGAAGAGATGCTCTAAGAAGAAAAAAACCCAGAATAATCATTCACTTCACTCAGAGCTTTTTCAGTGGTCTAATGTTTATTGCGCAATTTAAATCGTATACTGTTTTGTAATATTAGTTCAGGAATCCATTTGTAAATGATCCATCTTAGCTGTAAGCAAATTGTGTATCTTACCAGATATGCTGAAATATACAAAGCTGGTTAAAGTTCATAAATTCAATGTTGTAAAAAATGCACTAGCTGTTGACTTTTCGATGTCATAAACATTTTTTGAAGTTTGATTTATATATTTATACCCTATGGAGGATAGACTTCTTTTATCTTTTATCAATTATGAAATGCATAAAGCTTTTCTTTTGTTAATGTTAATATTAGACTAAGTCCAAAATGTATTTAAATCATATTTTAGTTCAGCTATTTTGAGATCCGCATTACAATGTTGCCCAGGTGTTCATGTCTATTTCCCTGTAGATGTCCAGGATGTGTAAGCAGAGAGATGAAGGCTTCCTTCAGAACATCTGCCTGCCTGAATCAGTTCTCTAGCAGCTGCTCTGACTGTCTGAACTTTTAATGAGAGATTTCCTGCCAGTTTGGAGTCCTCCAGGTGCTGTAGCTCTACGCATGCTTACACACCTGTTTGTCCCTGGCCTTACTGAAATAGCCACTATCATTGGAGATGAGTATAAGCTTACAGAAGACACTGTACAAGATGCTAACATGGTTTTATTTCTTTTAATAAATTGCATTTTACTGAGCCCTCATCATAAAAATGTTTGTTGTGTAATTACACCAGTTCTTTCTCTGTTCATGTGAAACATTGTGTTTCTGTGATCTATGTTTAATTGTTTTTTTCTAATGCTCATGATTACTGATGTAACTGATGCATATTTATGGATATGTTGATACTGCATTGTTTGACAATATGTAACATTACTTAAAGATTTTTGTCCCATCTTCTAAATGGAAGTTTTCTACAGAGACATTAATGGCTTCAAAATCTCTTGCCCTATAGTAGAACAAACTGAAGCATGAAAAGTGAACTCCTGTTGACTGTATAATGAATGAGACCTGTCAGTTTAGCTCATGAACAAAGCTTGCTTTTACACTATTTGGACTGTTATGACATACGATTCCCCTCATAATCCTTTGTGTGTGTGTTTGTGTGTGTGTGTGTGTGTAACGCTATGTTTGAACTTCGGAATTTTAGTGATTGCCAGAAACTCATTTTTAAATGAGGAAAATGTTCTACTCGGTAGCTGTTCGAGTGTATGTATAACGAATTCTGAGAGATGATTTTAATGTACTCTTGAATAAATTACATTAGAATAATTCCCTGAAAAAAAAAATCATTTGGCAACATCATTTCATAATTTCTCCAGTGAATACTCTCTCTCTCTCTCTCTCTCTCTCTCTCTCTCTCTCTCTCTCTCTCTCTCTCTCTCTCTCTCTCTAGAGTGACCTGAATTTAATTTAGCTGATCTAGCAGAGATTATGATCCTCCAGATCCTCCAGCTGGCTGTGAGATTGCCTGTTTCTTAATCCCACCTTTTGCATCGGGCTCTTCCAGCAAGGCAGGGCTGGGGTTAACACGAGGGCAGGGCTGGGGTTAACACGAGGGCAGGAGTGGTGCTGGCTAGCAAAGAGCAGTCTATGCGTTTGGCTGCCAGATGACCAGCAAAAGGACTCCCAAGTTGTGCCTGGCCTGATGAAAGGTCAAAAGGAATGTGGTGTTTTATGTTGTTCCTTATTTCCCTCTTTAAGAGACTGTATTTACTATCATTTCAAAGGTTTGGGAAGAATAAATGCATGTATGGGATTAGTGTATGCATAGTATAGGTATGTGTATGTGTTTAGTGTATGTGATTAGGTGAATATTTGCTTGAATCATATTTTAGGTGCATTAAGTAACCACAGGGTAACTCCGCAGCTACCATTAAGCACTTCATGAAAGTAATGAATTATGTGAAGGTAACAGCAACTGTAATCAACTTATTTCTTGTACATCTCTATGTGTAAGTTTGTCTGTGTGCATTTATCTGGTTGCCTGCAGAAGCAATGGTGCTGCTAGACAGAGGAGCCAGGCAGCGACCCACTGCCCCCTGCAGCCTACTCACAGCCCCTCCTGGGAGGAGCGTCTCTCAGCGGAGCTCCTGGATGTTGCGGCCCAACTGGTGGGTAAGCACCCTCTCGACTAATGCAGCCAAATGGAATCATCATATTGAGTGATGCCGTTGGGGCTCAAGCACAGTCTGCGAATTAGACAAGGCAGAAGGCCCAAGCTCCACATCCCCATGGACATGACTCATCTGCAGAAATGTACAGCTGCTGGGCCATGACCATCTTATCTGTTCTCTCTCTCTCTCTGGCTGAGCTCCAGTACATTCCAGACTGAGCTAATGCATTATTTTACAAAACCACAGCAATATAGAACAATCATAATCAAGTGTTGTAGTGCAAGGCTGGGTTTTTGTTGTTTTGTGAATTTGAAAGCAACATCTGGAATACAAAAGATAAAGGGGAAAAACGTTGATTTGTTTTATATTATGTCACAACCATACACAATATGTGTAATAAGTTTTAATTTTTGTTATTATAATCTAAGTATTGTTACAGTAATGATGAGAAAGTTTTGAATAGCCAGATACCCTGTGTTTTCCATTGATTATAATGGCAAGGACAGTGGACATTCCATATTAGTATTCAGTGTGCATATGTTCTGAAATCCTGTTTCTATAGTCGTGAAAAAAACACAAATAAAAAAATAAATTTGATGGATATATCTGAGCTATGGTTGCACATGACTGCCCCTTACTGAATGTTAATTGAGCGAGCATTTTTCTCTCCACTGTGAGCAGAAAGAGAGAGAAAAAGAGTATGAGAGGGAAAGAGTGTGTGACAGGAAAATCTATCTGTGTGAAATTGCTTTGCCTTGATCTGTGAGTCCATGCTGTGAAAGGGGCTTCTGTGTTGATGATAATTGCAGAGCGTGGGTTTGATTATTCCAGCCACATGCTTTCTGCCTGTTAAGTGACAGAATAATTACACAGTGGGCTTAATGGCTCTCCCAAAGAGAGCGCAGGGACTGATTGCTCTGGATTTGCTAGGGATGCGTTGGGAATGCCGATTGAGTCGGGAGAGGGGAGCTGGAGCGTCTCGAACCACTGCATTCCACCGAATGTCTGCTCCTCCTGTTTTTTGTGTCCCTTTATGTGGTTTGACCCTGGCTGGGAAGCAAACTCATTGGCTGATAGTAAAGTCACGGGGTTGTCCTTGTGTCACTTAAAAGCTGGCTGTTTTTGTGTGGTTGGAAGGCTGGTGTAAGGACGTCTGGGAACCGACTCCTCAACATGGTTAAGCATGCTGGAGATGACTGCCTTGGCTGTTGACCTGTGGGTGAAGATGGCATGGCTTATATTTTTAGCGACAGAAGCCAACTGAGCCAAGGCCTGCTCTGGATTAAGCGGTTGCTCTCTGGGCCAGGCTCCACCAGGCCTCCCTCAGCTTACCGGTTTGCTGACAGAACAGTTGTCATACTGCAGTTTAGACACGTTGCTTCAAGAGGCCTCTCTTGCTTTGTCTCTAGTCCCTGGGAGATGAGCCCTGTGCCCAGAGTGGTTTGGACTCAGCCTGAGGCTGGTTGGAAAACGCCAGAGGATGCCGAGGGTTCATTCTTAGTTCACTAGTCTTGGAGAAGCAAATCCAGTTTGACGCATGGCAGGCAGAAGCTAGATTTCTCAAAGCCGTCCCTTATTTTGTTCTATTTGATAGTCTTTTACCTTTGGAGCTGCTAAAGAATAGCAAACAGTAAATTCTGGAGTAGAATTTCTGCTTGTCATGACATTAGAAATAATACCCAATAACCTGGATCACGTTTTGACTTCCTTGTTGTAATCATCAGTGACTTATTGTGCAGTGATCTCTTTGTTGTGCGTCACAGGTTTGCAGATGTGGTTTGAAATGTAGCACACGGTCCATCAAAAGGCTGCTGGTCCATTACTGACTGCCTTCATCTTATCTGAACCCTTTCAACACTTCCATCTGGAGCTGGTGCAGGTGGGATGGCATCGACGCCAATGCCTGGTGGAAACTTATAGTCTTTTATCCTGTAATATACTTTTAAAGGTGATATGCACAGTTACACTATACGTAGATGATTTCTGATTAGAACTTAGGCCCTACAGCTACTTAAATGTCAGTGGACTTCTACTTCTATTATTGGCTGAATGATGACATATCCAATAAGAATCATAATGATAATTCTTATTTCTGCCAGTAAGAATTTCTCACTTTCCTAGTGTTCCTTAAGCATCATCAAGTCTCGCTTGCAATGAACATTCCTTCTCAGAATGTGTTGTACTTCAGCTCAGATTCTTGTCATTGTGTCATCCATGTGATTAACTGTAGATTTTAAGGCAATAATAGACTTCCGGGGAGCCCACAGGCTGCCAGAGCCCGTGTGATCTGAGCAGGGCTCATCATCCATGCTGAGGGTCTGTGCCTGGGGGTATGGGGGTGACGTTTGTGAGGGGTGGGGGTGAAGTGTGTGAGGGGTGGGGGTGGAGTCTGGGGGGAGGGGGTTCTACCTGACACTCACCAGACCGAGCAGGAAGAGTAGCCTCGGGCATCATCCATCAAACAGGACCTGTGTGGGCTTTACTGAGTGCAGTGAATAAACCATGTTCTCTCCAACCCTTCTAAAGGACTGGCAGCTCTGTTATTACACTGGCTCTAGTTTAATGGCATTTTGAACAGCAGTCATCTGGAAGGGAGACTACTGTATTTGTTTTTTTATAGGAAACCCAAAATAAAGCCCAAGTTGGACTAGGAACATGCATTCAGTGTGTATTGTTCAGTGTGTACTGAGTTTTTCTCAGTTACTTTGGTGCATTTCTCAAATTATCATTAACATTTTCAAGACAGTTAGTGTATTTACAGAAATAATTTGTATAAACAACACTACCCAATAGATTACCTCTAAAAGCCAGTGACTTCCTTAGTTTATGTCTCAAAAGTATATTTTTATGTCTATGAACATGTCATTGTCCTCCAAATGTCAAGTCCTTGTGTCATTGTTTATGAACAAGTCATATTGTCAGTAGAACTGTGTACACTGTATTTTATGATGCCTAAGGCTTTGATGACAATGATTGAAAATGCACTGACGTTTTCTGTGTGTCAAATGATCAATTTCACTAGTGCAATTACACATTATTGTATGTAGGAGATTGATTGCAAGATATTGGACATGATTCACATTTATGCTTTTACTGCTTGTACTGTAATTTGTTGTCAGACCATGTCAGTGTGACACAGAGAAGAAAGACAAAGCTGGTGTACAGCACTGTCCTTCATACACGCATTCATAAGGGAAAATCAAGATTCACTTGAGAACAATCCATCAGTTCAAGAAACATTTGCCATAAAGTCTAATGGTAATGGTAGAGTATGCTTGATAGATTGTGACAACTGGTTCAACACAGGGGGTGATATTATTCAACAGAAAACTAGTATAATACATTTGATCTGTGAGACATGAGCAATTAATAATGTAAGAACAGCAGACATTTGTACACAGTCCTTTGCATGAATGTGCCAAAGCATTTGCTATTTGTTAAAAAAAAATAGAAGATGTGCAAAGTGACCAGATGATTTGGGTACTTTTAAGAATTTCAGTTCATATCAAAGAAATGTACCAAAGTAACCGAGAATGTACAAAAGTAACTGAGAAAAACTGTAAGATCACACAGATCTGTATGGCTTTGAACTTCTCTTATTTTTCTTACATCAGTACAAAGTCTATATTTTTTAGATAATAATAGATGTGTGTCAATCATCTCTGCTTTTTACTCACTATAACATAAAACCCCAAGTGTTGTTTTTTACAGTGTGCCTTTTGTCTGTTTTCTAAAGCCAGACAACCCCTGACTTAGTGTTTCCAGCTCTTTGGTGTTTGTGTTTGTAGGGTCCACTCAGCCCCTCTCTCAACCCCCTCCAGCGCCTGTTCACTTTCATTGCACCTGCTGTAGAAGCTCGTTTGGTTCTAAATTCTGTGTGGGCTTCTGTTGCCTCAGCTGTGATTCACTGTCATCTACATATAATCAGCAGAGAGGCGAAGAGATCAAGGACACTTATTCAGATCAGCACAGCTTGTGCCTGCAGTGCTGAGCAGCATCACCTACCGCCAGCAATGAGGGGAGGCTGGAGGAGCATGGAAGGCGGGCAGATGGGTGCTTTTGGCTGGAGGATGTTGTAATACATGGATCTACTGTATAAACGAGAGCTCGAGAGACAGAGGCAGAGAGTGCTAGGGGTGTAGAAATAGATGCTATGGAGATAGATGCTATTTCTGTTCCTCTGCTCCAGATGGGTTTACCTTTTAGCTTTCAGCTTCTAGCTGAGACCCGTGGAACAGGATGGGAGTTCACACTTGGGTGGACGTTGTCGCTCTGCGCCGCTCTCTCTGCACTAGGGCCAGCAGACTCAAAAACCTAAATAATTCATTAGTCAGTCTGCAGCCGTAGCACTGTAGGCTCTGTCATTTCACTCTCTGCTGTTCACCCAAAGTTTATAATAATGGATGTAATTAACAATGCATGTTTCATAAGTATTCTGCCTTGAAGGGATATTTTTCATATGCAATTCAGTATGGAAGTAAGTGGAGGTTGGAATGTGATTACAACAAACACAGGTATACCCGTCAACAGGAGTTAAGCAAAAGAGATTGATTAATGGTACAAAGGCAAATTGAGTATAAGTAATTATTCATCAAACTCATAATAAGTGACGTGTACTGTTCTGATGAAGACATGCTCGGAGGGAGCTGGGACCCTAGCAAGCTGTTCTTTATGGCCCCCATAAACATTGATCTGTTCACTGCTGTTTTATTGAAGTGCACTCAGGAGAGCACAGAAATGTAATCAAAGGTGCCATGTGGCCTTGTAGTATCCCCATACAGATGACTGCATTTAAACAGCACCCATCTCTATCATAAGGAGGTGTGATATTTGTAGTTTATGGACTGTTTCCTCACTATTTATGTGATGGTTCCCAGTGGTCTGTTTAATCACGGAGAGTAGTATAAATGATTTTGTATTTGGCAGAACTGCCTTACAAGTAATCTGGTCCTAGGTCTTTTGCGAATATGACTTAATATACACGCAGTGGGACACATCTCTGTGAGCATCCATGGGCGGGAGACATGGCAACTAGCACTAAGCCCGCTGTGTCCATTCTCCAGCCCTGTGGGAGATCCCATCAAGGGTGCGGCTCTGTTAGTGTGATGTGCACACTCACCCTGCTCCCCTAATCCCCCTTCAAGGTGCGTGCAGCCGGCCATTGTAACTCCTCGCCTGAACCCGCGATCACTTGTGTGATAACATAACGAACCTTGTTATGCTCGTGCTGCCTTGTGACATCAGTATTAGATTAGTGGGATCAGCGCTGCCTGTGTACCGTAAGTGGACTGCACTTTCTAAGCTCTTTGGGGTGTCATATTAAAGCACTCAGCTGGCATGCCGATTCTTTCCTAAATTCCTTGACCTTGTGCTGCTGCAGATGATGATTAGGAATGAATGATCTTTTATGCCACTATTTTATGTCTGGAGTATTTCTCACTAATTGAGATACCTGATCTCCATTTCCCCATTTCTAAATTCCTGTCCCTATAGAGAAAAAACTAAGTGAATCATGTCCTCTCGCATCCACCCATTTACTACATTTCTCCATCGATCTGCTCTGTGTCTGGAGGTATTAAATATCAAATGAGATCAAATGCCACTACGTGTGGCTGCATTCTTCTGAGAAGTGTGCGGCCGATTTTTGTGGACAGAGCTATTGAAGAATGAGCACAGTTTTCTTTGTATTTGATCTGCTAATCTGTACATCATTACAACCACCACATCTCTATCTCTTCTAGACCAACTCTGTTTCTCTCCATCTTCATTTTTTTTTGCTGCTCACTATTGCTGCTCTTCCCATCTCTCTCTGTCTCTCTGTGTGTGTGTGTCTCTCTCTCTCTGTCTCTCTCTGTCTTTCTCTCTTCCTCTCTCTCTCTCTCTCTCTCTCTCTCTCTCTCTCTCTCTCTCTCTCTCTCTTTCTCTTTCTCTTTCAGGCCCTCTGTGTCAGACACGCTGATTATGTTTCTCTCACTTCTGCCTCCTTCTGTCTCCTGCTCTGTGATTGTGGCTCTGCTGCTCTGGTCCCTCGGTGCGACCCTTGTTAGCTGTTGCCCGTATTGTTGCTGATTGTGACTCATACAGGTATACACCATCCCTGCTCCACGAGCGCGCCGGGGCACAGCTGCATTAAAAGCAGCTCACAGCACTTCATGCTAATGCACTTAAGGTCCGTGACATCAATTATCGGAGACAGTACCCAACAATCCATCGCTCCACCTGCTTAAATTAGTTCTTTAAAAGCGTAGGTCTGAGAAGGGCAGATGGGAGGGGTCTATGGGCTAAGAGAACAACAACTTTGCGGGGCTTCCGACCCTGTCTTGCTGTTAGGTGTGTGCTTGTGTCAGTCATAACGGACTACAGCTTTAGGATGGTCTTTGTCTTTACAAAATCATGAGATATTGACTGGAGACACACCTGCAGCTAATGCTCCCTGATTAACCCATCATCTACCTACTGTATAGCGTCTGGCATTCACTTTCAGAAAAAATGACCAGATTCATTACATCTAATTGAATTCAGCACAGTCATTAAATGAATGTGATTTTTATTAAACTTTTTTGCTTTGTTTGCCATAATGTCCTTGCCTTGGTACACATGATAAAGTTTAATGTTATTTATAGACGTGTTGGGCTTTGCAAGAATGTCAATGTGACTTCACTGTAAAAATGGCACCAGATGTGTGTGTATGTGTGTGTGTGTGTGTGTGTGGGTGGGTGGGTGTGTGTGTAGACATATTTGTCTGCCTACATCCTTTCAGCAGGCCCTGACACACACAAACCTGCACACTGTGTTACTAATAATAGTGAAGCTGTTGCCAAGGTGCACTACTAGAAGTGTGAACCCATGTTTTATTTATTTTTCTCCTGCATTCCCAAATGGCTTTCCTGTGTTCGCATAAGTGCAATCCCAGAATGGCAGCTTGGCTGTCACGTTCACGTTTTCATTTTCCACCCGTGTGCCCTGGAATAGGACATGCCTCTGTGTGTGTGTGTGTAAGCACAAAGTCTCATCATGGAGGTAATCTCTAGAACAAGGCGCTGTTATGGTAGCCGTGTCTCTGTCAGTTACCGTAGAACAGGTAAGAGGATTTCCTCCCTGTTCGTTCTCTCTCTGTGCACAGATAATGTGTCTTCTTTTCTGTCCTTGATTTTTTTTTCTTGATCTTTTTGCTACTTTTGTGTGTGTGTGTGTGTGTGTGTGTGATTGCAAGGAAACCATGCTGCAGGTCATTCCCAGGGCAATAGGGAATTCCCAGTACACGCACTCTGTCACTGCCTTCCCTGCTCAGGGGCAGCCTCAGGCCAGACAGGCTTCCTGTAAAATCAGAGTCACTTTTGTCTTTTCTTTATTGTTAGCTCCCTGACCTCATGCCTAGCCCTTCAACACTCTGACCTCGTATCTAGCTCTTACTCCCTCTGACCTCATATCTAGCTCTTCCTCACTCTGACCTCGTGTTTAGCTCTTCCTCACTCTGACCTCGTATCTAGCTCTTCCTCACTCTGACCTCGTGTTTAGCTCTTCCTCACTCTGACATCGTATCTAGCTCTTCCTCACTCTGACCTCATGCCAAGCTCTCCCTCTTATCGATGTCTTAAACTTTCATCTCCAAAATTAGTGCTATAGAACCTCAGGGCAAATGCTCACAGGTTTGTTAATATTCAGCACATGAACTGGAATGTACAGATCTAGCAGGTCTGGCTGGTGTGTGTGTGTGTGTGTGTGTGTGTGTGTGTGTGTGTGTGTGTGTGTGTGTATGTGTTTCCTGCTGCTTTCTGTTGCTGGGAAGAAGCTATTGCTGACCATTCCCATATTCTGCTGCCAACGCCCTTTTCTCTCATGCTCTACACACACACTCACACACACACACACACACATTCTCAGAGATCTCTCTGACCAGTATTTTCTGGGTGGCGTGTCATCTCCTGCTCTTACTTGAGGCTAAAGTGAATACCACCGAGACTGAGCCATATTGATCTATGTGTTGAATCTCTCGCCTTATTTATCCATCTACCCATCTATCTTGCTTCTGCCTTTCCTCACATCCATCCATCTAACTGTCCTTGCACACCTCTATATCTCTGGCCTTTTATCTGCGCGACAGTCTCTAATGTCTGTGCTCATTTGTTCAGCTGTGTAACTGTGTTTAGAATTTTAATTCACTGCAACAAAGAATGCATTCCACCATTGCTTTCTGTTACCATACGGATGTTACGTTACCGTAATTATGTGTGAGGGCTTATGGGTAAGCTTATCCCCATGTCATGCATAAATAGCAGATACCCACCACCTGACTTGGAATATGCATCCTGGCATGTTTGTGTGTATTCGTGTGTGTGCATGCGTGTGCATGCGTGTGCATGTGTGTGTGTGTGTGCGATAGAGTGCGTGGAGGCGAGAGGAAAGGTCTGACATGCTGGTTTTGTACCATCTGTGCCCAGTCAGTGTGGTGGCATTTCTCCATGTGCAGGACTTTCTATAACCACTCATAACACAGTCACACTGTTCGCTGTATACACTCTTGGAGTGGTCACTGCTTGAGAAAAATCAATCTTTTCCATGTTAGCACCATATAGGAAAATGTATATTTCATAGACTGTAAGATTTAATCTTAAAATTACTTCAGAGAATTTAATACTCATATCATAAATCTCACCAACGAGACTATCACTTCAGTTCAGGATTTATATAAAACTTATGAAGTCAACAGTTTGAACGATCTGGTAAAAAAATCAGAAGCGATGTCAGAGGATATATGGATCTTGGATCAGAACTTCAGATCACACTACCTTGCAATCTGAAACTCCAAATCCTTCAAATCGGCACGTATGTTTGTGATTAGCATGTTGGTGCACTGGGGTAATTGCCCGTTGTGACTGTGCTGGAGAGGCGGTCGATGCGACCGCATGAGTTGCTGTCACTATTGACCTTTGTGTGTGCTCAGGGCTGTCTGTGTCAGCGACATTTCAGAGGCGGTGTTCTCTGGGGAGATGTCCATCTACGTGGCACCCAGCAGCCTCCACTCTGCTCTGACTGCATACAAAGCCAGACATGAGCAACTAGTCAGGATTCATGGAGACAGATGAGAAACACAGGCAGGAAGAAACCAGAGTACTAGTTTGCTAGATTTTCAGTTGTATTTGAGTAGTGTTTTGAAGTTCACCTTAATCTTTGACTTTTGCGTATTTGAATTTTAAAACAGTGGAAATCAAATTCATATCATTAGCTGTATCATGACTTCTAAATGAATTCATTAGTAGTGTCATAAACGCAAACATCTGTCTGCTCCCGGTCTGGCTTGACCACTCTTAGCCCTCACACCCTGATTCCAGCGGCCCCCTGCTCTCGGGCCCTTGCTCCTGTCCCTCCAGGCTGCTTTAACTCCGTGGCCCAGGCCTTGGGCGCTGTGCCATGCAGCAGGACGAGGCCGGTGTCCTCAGGGTATTGGCCATCTGCTAGTCATGCCAGGCCTGCTGGCCGTCCTGCCCGCTCAGAACCGGGCAGGAGCCAGACGCGCTCACACCTCGGCCCGGCACAACAGCACTCTCTCCAGGTGCCAACAAGCGCCATGCCAGCTTGCCATGTCAACAGCCAGTTCGCCCACAGGGCCACGGATTACTGGCTTTAATTTAGACATAAAAATATGCCGGGTCTTTCTAAATTCAGACCAATCTTCTGGGATACGGTTACTGTTTTGGAATCAAGTGAGCAGGAAATATCATTTTAATGAGATTTTTTTGTATTGTTTTGCATGACATATATGGGAGGAAATGAAATAGGTGATGATGTAAGTAATAAGAAACAACATGGTGAGTAATACGAAACATCTTCTTATTTTGCTTTGCCAATCACATTGTCATCACATGACATCACACGACTAGCAAAGTATGATATATAATGACAACTCAACTGGTCATAATAATCATATTAGTATCAATACTGTAGGACAGAGAAGAATGTTTTTCTTTCTCACAGTTTAACATTCTATGTACACCATTTCACATTCTATGTACACAAACAATAACATCCCTGTGTTTACAGATGCTGTCTACTTTATGATGTCTGATATAAATGTTAAAATTAGAATCTCACTCGTGAACTGTTCCCCCAGTGATGAATCCAGTGAGCAGCCAGATGTGGAGCTGTTTGGTGTTCTCAGCCCTGAGGCTTAACTGGCAGGTGCCCAGGACTCTGATGTCTGAGAGGGGCCAGAGGAGCCTCTCAGCATGGCTCACCACTACAGGTGAGCAGAAACACAGGCGAATGCTGCTGGTAGGATTATCATTGCTTCTGGTCTCGGTCAATATTTGGATCTTAAATCTGCAGTTCAGAGAAAGACTTAAATTATCATTTGTTTTGATTATGTTACTGCATGACATGAAGATTTGTTTCTGTTCTTTCAGATTCTGCTCAGCTGTTGGTCTTTCAGACTTAGGAAGTGAAGTAGATAAGGCAGTTTTGATGGTGTGTGATCTGTATGCTCACTCCTCACCACCTCAGATGCTCCGCCCTTCATCAGTCCTGTGTTGCATCTCACTGGCTGAGGGATGAGTGACCAAGAGCAGTCTCCACCAATCAAACAGCAGTTTTGTGCTTGTGTCCCTCTCGCTTGGTTTTCAGAGTGATTTTCTGTTACACGTGACATTTCCTCACATGCCCATATTTCTTTTGTTAGTGGACAAAGAAACAAAGTTTAGAATGGAGTAAAAGGTTCACTGTATACTGTGCTTCATCATATAGTCATTAATAGTTTTGTTTTTGTCTGGCATCAACGTAATATCACAATTATGCTCTTTAAAATAATAACTAACATGTATGACATAGTAATGTGTGATGAAGAATGTGATGTTTTTCTTATAAGCTGTACATCATATTCATTTTCTATATAACAGGATCTCTGATCTGCATTATGGATTACAGAATGACCCAGTATGTTCTCAATTACAGAATGACCCAGTATGTTCTCAATTACAGAATGACCCAGTATGCTCTCAATTCCATCCTTATACCTGTCATATTCCAGGGAAGCCGGAATATGACATGGCTTGAAAACCTGCAGTCTGCATGCTCTGCACAAACACACATACACGTGCACACACTGACCACAGCCTGAAGAGGGTACTAAAACTGTTTTATTGGCCTTTAATAATTGCTATATGGCATTATTATCTTAATGCAGCCATTTTTATAGGCTGCAGGGGACAGGGAGCAGTTTACTGGCTCTCTCTGGAGCACTCTCAGGCACCGTATCCATCTCCATCTGTCTATCCCTCCCTCCCTCTCCTCATCCCTCGTTCCTCTTTAAGAGCTGCTTCATAATAAACTGGAGCTGTGCTGTTGACTGGAACCGGCAGCTATTGTAGCTGCACTGTAAGGACTAAGCACACCATAGTTTCTCCTCTCAGCATCTGGGCATTTAGATTCAATTGTTATTTTTATTAACAGCTCATAATGGCTCAGTTTTCCCTCACCTTTTATGGAGTCTTTTATGGAAGAAGTGAGATCTAATTAAAAGTTTTTTTAATGTAAAATTTGTATTGAGGATGTCCTATAATTTGGGGTGTATCTTCAGCATTTTATATGACAGTACAATTAATGTCAGAATTTTTTGTTCTTTTATTCATCAAAAGATTTTTGCTGCATTGATAAAGCTGAGATGTTTAGCATACTGTATGATAATTAGTGTGAACAGAGGAATGCCCCTCAGTTTTTCCACATTTCATTGCTGTCATTTGCATAACAGTACCAGGCGCCCACGCATGTGCCTTGTAAAGCCATGGCTCTGTATGAGCCCCTGGGGAGAGTGGGGGTGGGCAACTGTGAGGGTTTGTGAGGGTTTGGGTGCTAGAGTGTTAATTGTGTGTGAGTGGCGTATCTGAGATCAGACAGAAGGGGTGGCGTGAGCTGAACAAAGAGAGCAGACAAGGAAAGAACTGGAGGAGCCAGAGGAAAGGGCCCACAAATCTCAGAGGGCCAACTGGGCGGAGTCAGCAGCTGCCTGACTACCTGACTAAAGGCAAGACATGCAGGTAGAAAAGAGGTGTTACACGCAGGAGGAATGGACCTATTCTAACACCCCCCCCCCCCTCAAAAAAAAAGAAAAAAAGCCATGAAGCAATGAAGGGAAGTAAGATAAAGAAGGAAGAGGAGCTTAAGTGCAACATAAATTGTGTATTTTTTACATTTACATTTGATACATTCATTTTGAGAAATGCAGGGTAAATTGCAGGGAAGAGTGTTAATGTAACACTGTAGCAATAATGGCCCTCCCCTCCACACATGCTCTGGCATACTACTGGCTACTGCTGTTCAGACACTATGTAATTATCTCTCTGGCTACTGCCGCAGTGATGATTGCAGCTGAAAAATAGGGATCAGTTAGAGGCATAGCTGTGTGTGCGCTCACATATTAATTCACATTCATTTAGACTTCATTCAGGTGAAGATCTGCATTTTATTACAATAGAATTGGCTTAGATTGATTCAGAGCACGATGTGTAATTTAGTTATGGCATGATACGACCTCTGTAGGGGCCAGACATTAGCCTGTTGATTTTCATCCAGCTGTCACATGTATTCTGTAGGAAAGCTGTGATCTCATAGGACACTTTTTTAGAAACAGTATTGTAGTCTGAGATTTCTATTTGGAGACACATGTACTGTACTAACAAATTGCACAAATGTAATCATTTATTTGTTGTTTGGTAGTTCCACTTAACAAACCCAGTATTACAGCTACACAGATGCACCCGTTCTCTCTGCTGGTAAATTCCACATTCACTTCCAAAGTGGTTCCGACACCCAGCAAATGCAGAAATCCAGACATCTGCTGTGGCTGAAAGGAGTGGGAGCACGGAACCTGAATGCAAATGTGGCTAGGCTCTGCTCCTGCTCCCCCGCCAGCCTGCCCTCCCCGTGCCTCCGCATGCTGCCGATAAACGCGTTCATTTCTCCTGAACGATGCAAAGATGCCGTGGGTCTGAAGCAGAGGTGGGGAAGGTCGGTAGGTTTGGGTTATCTGGTAGTGCGTGCGGAGGCATGGACCAGCCCAGCAGGCTCAGGACACATGCACGCTGTGAGATATAACAGAGCAGAGATGCAGCCCAGGTTCCTCCACACACAAACTTCACTCGCTTGCACTGTCAGAACCTTTTAAAGAGAGAAAAATCCCTGCTGCTTTTCTTCAGAACAGCCTAATAAATCTGCTTCCATGTGGCAAGACTGCAGCGTTTCTCATCTTGATGTCTTGGGTAGCTGTGATAGATGCAAGGAATGAATTAAGAGGTTGTTCACTTGTTTGAACATAATAAACGAGCAGATGTGGGAGAAAGACTTCTAATGCTAGAGGTCGATGCACTGGGGTAAAATGCACACAGCGTGTGTACGCACATGCTTGCCTCCGTGCTTGCGCATGTGTTTCCAAGGCACACTCACTTGCTTGACTAATGAGGTGGACTGAGCCGGGGCACGGGGGGTTGAGCCGTGTCTTTGTCAGGCTGCAGACACCACCGTCCCCCACGCTGCACTCCCATCTCCCAGGGGAGGCCTCTGAAACCTGCTAATTGAATCAAGGACACATGGTGCCTCCCCAGTCCAGAGCCTCAGAAAAAGCTGGATCCAGGCTTTAATGCTTTTCTTTGGCTCAGCACCATGGACAGCTCCCATAGCTTTGCCGCTGCAACTGGTTGCCTGCTGTTGGAGTGGAGAAGCATTCGGGCGTTTCTGTGGTGGTCTGTATACTGTGAGCGTGCTCAGAGCTGTTGATAAGACACTTAAGTGTTTTTGTGTACATGCACGTGCTTAAGTGTATATTTGTGTGTTTAAGTGCATAGGAGGATGATTATAGAACATGTGCAGTATACTAATATGCATATGCAAATGTAGGCAATGGCCTGAGGTTTAGGAGGAATGTAAAGAGTAAGGATGAGCTCCAGCCTAGGGAGATCGTGATAAATGATTCTGCACTGAGGCCATTTGTTTTTGACAGTGCTGGTGCAGAAGGTCAATCATATGTGTTAGCCAAGAAGCACTCAGGTAGTGAGGAATGACAGAATGTTTAACAGGACAAGTGTGTGTGTGTGTGTGTCTGTGTCTGTGTCAGTGTGACTGTGCATAGCTTACAGGCTGTGCCATTGCCTTAGTGATGACACAGTCACATACGTGCTCTGCACATACCCGCACACTTAACCCTCACTATTCTGCATGTGTTTTAGTTCTTCTGCAATTGTTGTTTTATGCTTGTTTTATTTGTTTGAATTTTGATGTGTTTTTGTACTTCTTTGTATGCTGCTTTCATCTAAAATTACTCTTATTTAAGTGTTTGCTTTTTGTGTGGTTATGTATTTTTTGTGTGTCAGATTCTTTTGACTCCAGATAAAAAGCTAATAAAGGGAAAATCACAGAGTAAATCTGTAGAATGAAAAGACTCCCTTCATCCTGTACAGTTTCAGTTTGTTTCATCATTTTGAATGTTTCTTGAAGTGGTTAATCGTCATTGCACTGTTCTTTTGTCCTTTCAGAATTTATTTTCAGGAGAAAGTTTCTCTCTTAAATGTTTCATATGTATTTCAAAAAATAAAAAAAAAATAAATGAATGAATAAATAACTAAATAAATAAATGTATGTTTGAATTTGTTACTTCATGAATAATTGACAGGCTGTTATAATACTTTTTTAAATTTTTGGTGGAAAACATCACCTACAGTACTTCTTTTTGGGGACAGTAACATGAGACCTGTTCTAACTCTGAACACCCAGTCTGGAAGCACAAGTAGAGTAGACGTGTGGAATTCAAGTAAGAGGCTGAAATGTAATGTAATGTAATTGTGTAGAACAGCTGGATTAGTTCTGCTGATGTGCATCCGCTCATAATGACATTAGTTTGGAGTCTGGGAAGCCATTTCCAGCACACGGCTCCCATTTGGTAGAGAGTGACGGAAGAATATTGGGTGATAATGCCTGTGCTTTGCTGCTTGGACTGGACAGCCTCTGCTTTCCCAGGCTGTAATTCTTCGCTCAGCCTTCAGTGTCAATTAAAGCATGACCCAGCTTCTAAAAGGCTTTTATTTCAAGGTTATCGGGGATACTCTGCTGGGAATGCTTTCTTTCCTTCAGTGTGTCTTTCTTTGCAGCCATTTGTAGGAGTGTAGATTAAAATGGCTTGATGCTGTGTTCTTGCAATGGAATGGCAGAGTCATTATGTGGCTATAACAAACTGATTGTTTATGCATGTGCACATGCCCTGCCATGTGTGCTTGGATCTGTCTGTCTGTCTGTCTGTCTGTCTTCCCACCTTTTGTGCTGTTCTTCTTTGTCTGTTTTGCAGTGTTCAGAGTGGATCCAGAGCCAGGTGGACTGCAGTCAACTGTTCTGTGTGGCGCCGTAGCCCCAGGCACAGCCCCGCCCCACTCCCCAACCCCTCTAACTCCCCTGCAGAAGGAGGGCTGGATTCTCCCCTCGCAGGGCGCCGGGGCAACTGCCGCAGCCAGAGTGTCAGTGGCGGTCGCCCTCCCCTCTCGCAGCACCACACCCTGCAGCAGCCTGCTGTGAGTCACCTCTCCCCTCGACCCTTCCTTTCTTTCACACCTCCTCATCCCTTCTTCTCCTCTCCCCTTGTCCTCTCTCAGACCACCACACCCTGCTGCAACCTGCTGTGAGTCATAATGGCCTTTTTTTTTATTGAGTGCTGCTCTAAGCCATTTGACAGAACTAAACAGTTTATTAATTAATACAAATGTGTTTGTGTGCTAGAATGGGTTCGTCTTTCAGGATATACAGACATAATAGATGTAAGGACATAACCGATCTGGAGCATTTTCTTTTTCCTTACAGACCTAATTACAAACACATATATACATGTTCTTGAAATTCTTACAATACTTTATTCTCAGAAGGACAAATCATTCAGTTTTTGGCATTAAGCATTTATTGATTGGGAACACACTGGCTGTCAAATGCAGCAAGATTGAGGTTGATCAATATTCACACTGAGTATACATTTCTAATTCATCAAGCCTCCTTATGCTGTATTGATTTTCTTCAGATTGGATGTCTTGAAAAGAATCTGATTACCCTTTTCCAGCAGTCTAAAACAATGGCAGCTTTTGGGTCAACAGAGAAAGAGATGGAGGAAAAGTATTGCGCCGTCCATTCCAAAAGAAAAGGGATAAAGCGTACAGAACCTTTCTGATTGCCTTAGGAGGTATTGGTCTAATTCTGTAGCTCATAAAAGCATGTGCCTCACTCAGCAAAATAGGCTTTTCCAGTCAGTTTCCTGAAATAAAATACATCTAAAAGATTAAAGAGTTCTCATGGGCTTTAGTAAGATGGTATTAGCCAAACACTATTAGTTATCCAATGTTAACATTATCCCTGTTCTGGAGCTCAGCCGTACTTGGTGATAAATCCTTTATGTGTTTTTTATTGGCAGGCATGTTGAATTCCCAGCAGGAAAACCAAAGGTTTAGATGAGGAATAATGTATGAAGTCTGAGTCGGGCAGGACAGAAACGTACTGTAATTTAGACCCAAACGCATGCACAAGCATGACATAGAGACAGTTTCTGAATATTAATATGGATATAGGCATCTGTGCTCTGCTCATATAGGCTATATAGCAGGGCAGTGCAATAGTGCGAGAGTCTCTGAAATACTGACTGGCTCTGCTATGGGACTGGCACACTGCCCTAGGGGTGGAGAAAGGTTAATGTAACGTAAAGGCTCACAGTGACATCTAGTGGATGGCTGAAGATTGAATTATTTTGGTTCACTGGTTTTTGAAATCGGTTTGCATCAGCTTTCCTGATCCTTATTGATGTTCTGTTTTGAAACGAGCAAATCATCTCTTTTAACCTTAAGCCATTTTAACCTTAAGTCATCTGAATGGTCATGTTTCATCATTCTGTCATAATTATTACTTCCTCCCATTCCTGTTTGGTATATTACTGACCATGACTGTGTTGGTTCTACAGTCAACAGATCATTTCCTGTCTTTGTTCGGACATGTGCCTGTGCCCTGCCAAGACCCCAGAAAAACCCAAAGGTTGACAACAGGTCCACAATTGTCCTGCAGAGTGAAATCAGCAGATCAGCACTGCTAGCCTTGAGAAACAATGGCAAACTGGAGGTCTAAGTGTAGATGTGTGCTTGTGAGCTGGAAAGTACAAAATAGGAACGTGTGTGTGGGTGGATAGGTGATGTATGTATTCTTGTGTGCTTGCAGCTGTATGAATGTGTGTGTGTGTGTGTGTGTGTGTGTGTGTGTGTGTGTGTGTGTGTGTGTGTGTGTGTGTGTGTG
>JAOXYF010000007.1:3191048-3229204 GCA_028565775.1 Sternarchorhynchus goeldii | reverse complement strand
TGTGTGTGTGTGTGTGTGTGTGTGTGTGTGTGTGTGTGTGTGTGTGTGTGTGTGTGTGTGTGTGTCTGTCTGTGTGTTTGTGTGTGTGTGTGTGTGTGTGTGTGTGCACGCATGCATGCATGACTGGATATGTGTTTGTGTATACGTGTATGTTTGTGTGTGTGTGTGTGTGTGAGTGTGTGTGTGCGTGTGTTTGTGTGTGTGTGTCTGTGTGTGTGTGGAGGTCAGGTATAGTGTGGGTGGTGCTTGAGGTAGAAGGCAAGGCTATTGCCTATAGATATATGTGAATTAAATGAACATGCCCAAGGTCCATCTTTGTTGAGAATGTTTTATTCATTCAAGGCTGTATCAGAACATAACAGCACATGTGTCCACAGCCAGCATGTGAACTGAATACTAATATAAGTGTTTCTAGGGAAATGTCTGCTCAACTTTATGATCAAGCCCAAAACAAAACATTGGCCTTTCAATACATACTGAGGTAAAATACAGTCCGATATTTGGACTTGTTATATGCTTGTCCTGGGTAAATAGAGAAACATTCCTAAGTGCCTGGCATTCTCGTGGACCGCTGCTCTGAGACAGCTTCATTAACACCTGAGCTATCATGCTTTATTTACTGCTACTCAGAGCAGTGGTGCTTCTGCCGAACTCCTGCTCTGCTGTGATAACAACCTCCCGCTATTCACATAGGAGAGGAGGGAGGGGTGGGTTTGGCTCCTCGGATGACTTTGAAGCACTAGGGATGGTGGTGGATCTGCTTACAGCAGCGGTGCAGTTGAGAGAATCCGGGGGGGGCTGCAATGGTGGGGGGATATTGAGACATTTAACAGGACTCCCTCCTGTCTGCCATGCGTGTGTGCTCTTCTCCACCCCTTGCACAGGGATTAACCTCTTCATGATCAATCCGCCCCACTCTTCTCCTGCATTGTCTGCTCTGTCCCCAGAGTTGCGCATCCGCTCATGGGTCTGCTATCTCTCCCATCTTAACAGACTGCAAGTAGGGTTTCCAATGTGTAAATCAGGTCAAGGACATCAACAGAATAAAGGAGGGGTCAAAGGTAATCTAGCCCTCATTGTAGCAACACTTTAAAGCTGAACTGCGTGATCACCTGTTTTCTTATCTTATTTCTCTCACTTAATGTGTTATGTGCACACACAGGTAAAGTTAATGGATATTTTTCTGAATATTTGCATATTTTCAAAAGAGCGTATGACTCTGAAATATACACACAAGTAGCCGATTGAATTTGTCCTGATGTTTTATTAGTCATTTAGAAATTGAGAGCAGTCAGTAAACCTCTTTGGGCATTTTTCCATGTAGATTCCATTACGTGCAGCAGCAGAACATGAGATACAGCTTTTGCTATCAGCCTGTGTGCTTTATTGCTGCAGTGTAGTCTATTCTAGGTGAAGCCATCTTCCTGTTCCCTACTGATAGTTATGGTAGAACACTGGCAATTTATTAGGCAATTATTTGGTTCATTGACTTTGTCTTTTGAGACTTGATTGTACTACGGGATAAGTTTATCCTTCCACATACACAGTGGCATGCAAGTGTGCATTAGTTATAAAGACCCGTGTTATGACCAGAAACAATCTATGTTTAGTCTCTCTGAATGACTGAGATAGATAAACTGTGTTTTATTTATTGTTTGTATGCATTTGCCTACTACCCTCTACAAATCCAAGCTAAACTACTGCACAAAAATGAAGATGAATAAATTATGAGCTGAATCCTGTCCAACTCCATACAAACTGCCAAATATAAGTGTGTGTATGTGTGTGTGTGTGCGTGCAAGAACAGACATGTTGCTCATACTATCTGGATGTTTTGTTTCCATTTCCATGCCTGTTCATTAGCTAGGCAGGTAAAGTCTGTTTCTTGTTCAGTACAATTCTGGTCATGCTATCACGCTGCCTGCTGTGTGAGGTTGGCGTGTGTAAATGTCACACTCTGTGTATGCCATTACACCATGCTTGTATTGCATTTTGTAAAGGTCACAGATGCCCTATGGGAAAGTCTGGGTGCAACAGTTGCTCGTGTAGCTGTAGGGTCAATTGTTGCATGTGTGATATGCACCAGTAGTTAAGGATTAGTGAGAATCATATTCAGTATTTTATAATGTTTGGTGTGGCTTAGCTTATGTTGTCTAAAGCTGCATTTTTACACATACATACCCATTCATGTTTAGTGAAATAACCGTGATTCCCGTATGCAGATTGAATGTCCTATAGATATATTTGTATAATGATATGCACTAGATTCCTCTAGAACAAACCACTCCGACACCTTTCCAGCTTTGGAACTACAGCACTACCAAAATCTAATGATTTAGCGTAATTGTTTTAGGATAACGATGATGCAATTATACTCTGTTACTATAACCGTTTGTTTTTTCTGCACAGCGTAGTGACTTCATAAACAAAACCACATGCTTTATTTTGTCCCACACACTGCAGCCATAGGTTGCTAGTCAAGCACATGTCCTTCAGCCTGTCCTTGACACACCGCCCACTGGGGTTTATGCTCACATATGCACTGGCTCATATGCACGACTTCACTGCTGACACAGCAGAGCTGCGATTGTGCCTGAACTGCATGACTCTCATGGGAATCTGTTGATATCATTGACCGCCTGCAGCACGAACTGGACAATAGGGTGTGGATTGATTTAAGCCATGGTGATGTTGTTTCTGGTTATTAGATATGAATTAGGATCAGTCAGATATCACGTGTTTATGATTACAGTTCAGTTGGGTCATTTCATATCACAAATTAGATTAAAGGAACTGTCACATGAAACTAAAATAATTTATTTAAGAATGCTGTTTTTTTTAGTCAAGAACTTTGCATATTTTGTGCTTCAGTAATAGTTTGTATTAGAATATGCCATGTTCCTCTGAGGATACAGGACATTGCTGATGCTGGTGCCAATATGTAGACCTTGGCTGCATCACCAGTGAATTCTGCATCCTGTTGAAGGAAGAGAATGTTTTGGTTGGAAGAGGATATTCATTTGACTCTTGAACTCCAAGCTAATTTTTTATTTGGCCTTTAATGTGCTGAAATATCAGACAATTTGGTCACTGTAGTATATTGTATTTACTGCAGTATACTATATTTACTGTACATTGTAGTATACTATATTTATTTTACATTGTAGTATACTATATTTACTGTACATTGTAGTATACTATATTTCCTTGAAATGTATTTTGTGATGACTGTTATAGGTAACAAGAATAGGCTGACAATGTCATATATACCTCCACAACATGACCTCCATGACAGGCAAGGATAAAAATGGACAGAAAACCAGAAAGAAGAAACTATAGAGTGTAGAGTGTAATCAGTGAGAAGAAAATACATGTGAGTATTGAGAAAAAAACTGAACAAGGACATTTTAAGGGGGGAAAGGACAGGGGAAGGTGGAGAGAGAGGCAGCTAGCAACAGTGACAGGGTCTCTGGGGACTCAGCCCTGCGCTGACAGGCTAATTGAGCTCCGTGTGGTGGCGGACTTGAGCCTGTCAGTCTTCTGAAGGCCCATTTGCTGCATTTAGCAGGCTGTGTCCTGAATACTGATGTAAGGCTGAGAGGTGCCAAGCCTCTGAACACCGAGCTCCAGATACACGGCAGTCAGCCGCCTGCCTGGTGTCATAGCGCCCTTAGACTGCCTGTCTGTCTGCGGGGCTGCCGTTCCGTCTGCTGCTCTCACACTTTGTCTCTTCACCTCCATTACTACACAACACTTTCTTTTTGTTTCTTTTTGTTCTTTTTGTTTATGTTAATTCTCTTTTTCTTTTGCACTACTTCTCTCAGTATTTATTTTGTTTTTCTTTGCTCTCTCTCTCTCTCTCTCTCTCTCTCTCTTTCTCTCTCTCACTCTCTTTTACCTCCTTCTCTCTTTCAGAGTACATAGCTGTGAGGAAATTGAATTATTAATCAGGTACTGAAGCAGTCAATTATGAAGACTATTATTTACCCTTTTGAAATAAGAGATGAATACTGATCATTTCAAGCCTCAAACTCTGCTAGGCAAACTAATAACTCTAAAAACATATGCCCCAAACATTTTAAATAATTTTATATGTTATAAAAAAGTATTTTTACTGAAATATGGCTACCATGTTGTGTGTAGAATTCTTCTTTTCACTGGTTGTTCTGTGTATTATTACCAATAGTGTGATTATGTATTTGCATAGGTGTATGTTTGTGCCATCTCTGAGCTTGTTGTTGGCTTTGTTCTGATTGGACTGGAAGGACTGCAGGGTCTCTTTCTTCACTGTCGCTATGCGACCTACCAGCCATTCAGGTAACTATGTGGTCATGTGGCTTCATCCACTTTGAAGGGGGGTGTGGCTCTTGTACAAAAAAGGAAACCTAACACTGCATAACGCACAGGGGTTATGCGTTAAAAATAATCCAGGAACTGTCACTTTAACAGTGGTATATTAAAGCCATTCCTGTTATCAGTCAAGCTACGTATACTATATTCAGAGTATAGTCTGTTCATTGACAACTGAACTGACTGGGTATTGATTTATGTCATGGGGTGAGGAACATGTTGTATTCAGAAGTTAACATGTGTCTTGCTGTGCTGCCAGCCTCACTCAGAATGAGGAACAAGGCCCTCCCAGCATGATCACAGGCTTCCAGCCATCAGAACTCATCAATCTCCTCCTACACAGCCAGTCATCTGCTCATCCATCCTCTAGTGGATGGATGAGTAGGGCTTTTTACTGGGCTTTCTTGCACATATATCTTTGTTAGAACCATGGGCAAGGGAGAAAATATGTTCATATTTCATTGTAAAAATACTATCTTATGTGTTTCTCTTTCTTACAGCTTACAGCTCCCTACTGGTTGTAACAGAGCATTAAACTTGAACAAAGATGAGAGTTGCCAGTTGTCACTGCAGCAACGTGAGTTGCTATGCATGGTTAGTGTTGTGGAAACAGCCTGGCTGCAGTATACAGTCTGCACGCGTCAGCTCTCTCTCTCTAGTGAATGATTTTCCCTTCTGAGAGTTAAAATCCCTCAATGCAGAATTCGAAGGAATCACAGGTGCCGGCTGCTAGACAGGTATGGGGTCAGTAGAAGGTAGGCTCTCTACTGGAAGAAACCGCCAAAAGTCAAGGTTTAGGAAAAAGTTAGTTTTTTTGCAGGAAACAGGTTGGTTGCAGGAGACAGGAGGGAAGTAGTGAGGAGAATCTTTGGCTATTTATGTAGAGTGCATATTGTTCTTTGGAACAGGGACTGTCTGTCGTTGGCAGCAGGTTTGAGAATTATCCAACAATGCTATGAATGAATGCTTTTATAAACCATTTTTATAAATCATAATTTGAATTCACTTACAGCATGTATGTTCAGTGTGAGTGGCTGCTCGCTAAAAGTAAACAGCTCACTGTGGGTTGCGCTGCCATGTTCTCTGCGGTTCTTCATAGCCCCAGAGGGATGGATATGATCTACCAGCCTACGACGCCCTTGCCCAGATCCTCCCAGACTACCAGCACCTTCTCAAAATGCCCAAAGCTCCTCAACATAGCAGAGGAGAACCAAGAGACCATAAGACCCAGAGGTCCTCAGAGCTCAACCAAACATTTGAAATCCACACTCCACATAAAAGGTTAGCTAATTGCAGATAAACATTAGCAACGATCAGTTAGATTAACAAGATTTATTGTTACTCACCTGTTTTTTATCTCATATATTTTTTTCCTTTCATGTGACATCACTGCCTGTATTTTTTTTTACATTTCTTTAAACACGTTTCAGACTCCCAGTGTCTAATACTCAAGATGATGGCCCACAGGGTGCAGCAATCACTGAGCACCAAACCAAAGTGAGTGTATGGAGTATTGTGTACTACACTGAACCTTTTTAATTACTATCTGCAGAACATAATCTCCCATTCCAGTTCAGTTCCCTTGCCTGAAAAGCTCCTTTTAGCCAGAGGCATCTAATGCTGGACTGAAAAACTGACACTTATATGGTGAAAAGGAGCAGTGTTGTGCCTGGGGTTATAAATAGCAAAGGAAAACTACACATTTGTGCAAGCCAGTGCACTCTGTAGGAAGGTTCACTCCCCCACAACAGAAATGAATCTCTTTCTCACTGCCTCCTTTCCTCTGTCATCAGGGGAGCACAGCCAGTGCTTGACCAGACAAACATTTTCCACTCCCTCTGTGTTTGTGGTTTGGATGGATAAGAATTTTGATGAAATTTACATCACTCTTATAGGCATGAGACTCGTACCGTTGATGTAGTTTATTTGTTTTGGCTCATTGCTGTGTTTCTGCTTTGAAGAACCAAGAGAACTGCCCACTGGAGACCTGTTTAAACCACCAGAGGTATAATAAAATGGGGGGAGAATATTGGCTGCCTTTCCTTCATCAGCATGCAATCATCACATTGGACCCCGAGAAAGCAGAGCGCTCCATATGTGTCTGTCCTGGAGCAACAGTACTCGCTGTGCAAGTCCCTGTTGTTCTTTCCTCTGAATGCAGGCAGTGGGGGTCCCTCTCTCTCTCTCTCTCTCTCTCTCTCTCTCTCTATCTCTCTCTCTGTTTGTCTCTGTCTCTCTGTCCGTCCTTCTCCTAGCCTCCTGTTGTTCACTCTTTTATTTGAACAAAATGATTTAGCTTTTCCACAGGCTTCTCATTAGACTCCTCCTCGGCCCCTGCTTCCCTCCCCCACCGAGTCCCCAGTCTCCTATCTCATCACCAGTCATGATTGTCAGATAGCACACGCGCCCTTTCAATTAGGCGCTCGATTTCATCCGAAGCACCCAGGGGAGCTGCTGCCACACTGGCCCAGATTGGAACGTCCTAATCGGTTGTGTTTTCTCCCCCACCTCACCATATACATGGAGCCTGAACACAGGGCAGAGCTAAGGGGAACCATAGGATCTCAACAACCTGTGAGCTGGTCCGTCACACAGAGCTCACACGACAGCACAAAGGCTGGCCAGACCACACAATACATCCCCCTAGTTACGTTCTCCTTTCACTTCAATACTGAGGTGACACTCATTCAGCATGTTATTATGAATCAAAGGTAACAAAGATGTTTGAGTTAGGTTTGAGTTAGGTTTTATGCAAACCGTGTACTAGAAATCTTTTTGTTTGTTTATTTTAACAACTTTATTCTGAATATGGAATTGAGTTCATTTGTTTTGCAAAATGTTAAATCCCTATTTTCATCACATTTTATCATTCGGTAGAAGTAAATACTACCAGGATTTAATTTGCTTTATTCTGGAAGTTTTGGTCTTAAGTTATGAAACTTTGAACAAATAACATATCCCTATGGTTAATGCTGCTCACAGTGATAGAGACAAAAATGGTGAACTTTCCTTTTAAGGCCCTCTGGCTTTATGCTCAATCCAGTTTTGTTTAGAGGGGGAACAGTACATGCACCAGTGTATCACACTGAGCCATGCTTGCAACAGAAAAAGGATTTTATAGTGTAAGAGGCAAGTACCCGAAGGCAAGTACCCAAATCCCTGTTTATCCTCTTAATGAAAAAAATCCTCAGACAGGTCTGATTCTGTGGGACTGTGGAGATTGATTATAATATTAGAGCCAGAAATAATGGATTATAGTCATCAGGGGTTCTTCTGAATATCTAATTTTCTCTTTAACACGATTTAATTGCAACATAATAAAATAATGTACAACCTAATAAATGTAAATGACCAGACATTGAAGTTAGCTTTTATAAACATAGCATAAAGAGAGCAGGAAGAAGGACTGCTAATGTTAATCCTGTTTTGGCACTGTGAAGCATGTTCTCTTATCTTAAAGGCTATGTTTGTATATGAGATATTGAGGCTATGAGGACACCTAGTGCATAGACACAGCAACTACAATTACTCGACTATAAAGTCGTTCAGTCTTTTCTAAGAGTGCCAAAACATACATTACCTCATATTACGCTTTTTAGAGGGAAAATGATCCACTTAGTGAGAAGCAGAATATTGAGTGCTGAATATTAGCTATTAGCTTAATGAGTCATATTAGCTTTACAGACTTTGTGGAGAGAGGTGTGTAGTGTTTATACTTGCACATCCATGTGCCTGCTAAGTGCTTCCCTTTGGCTGTAGATTGCGACTGGTTTTAATTCAAGCAGTGAAGGTGGTTAGCATTGAGAGCTGTGCAGGTTCTGGTGTCCTTGTTCCTGTCCCATCCGTGGACTAATGGACTTGAAAAAAAGAGGTGTAACCTCCAAATCATATAGGCAAATTTCCATTTGTCTGTGTGTCCACCAGGAGCTGGAGAACTACCGGACTGCCATGGGTAAGATGGCAGAGGACATCCTTGCTCTGCGCTCTCAGGTGGCCAATCTGGAGGAGGAGAACAGCCGTCTGCACACTGAGTCCTCGCTGCAGTCTAACCTGAGCCACACCCTGCTCGATGACACTGACATTGACGTCATGACCCAGGCTGAGATTGCAGATAGAATTGGTAGGATTATTCATTATCCTTCATTATTTTTGTCCTGCCTATACAACCAGTAGCTGTTTGCCTGTTTTTTTTTTTAGTCCTTTCATATTTACCTTAAATGCAATAAAAGGAGTGTTTCATCACAAAGAAGAAAAAAGTAGGTTCAAACACAGATTGAAAATCTATGATGAAACTCTGCTGCACAGACTCAAGACCACCAGTGGTCATTTGCTCCAACCACCACAACCACCACCTGTTGGCTCCTGTGAAGTCTCCACACCCAACAGATACAGAATCCTGATTTGACTACCGCCCAGTCAAATGTCCATGCTTTAAAAATGTACCACTTCCTGAAAGCTTTCCCAGGGCTAGGGAGTGGTCGTAAATGCAGGTATCATATTTCCGAGGGAAGTTGAAGGTGCTCTTTGCTAATCCCTTGGTGGATTGTGCCGTGGTTTGATAAGACTCCTCATTTAGCACTGAGCGCCTGATAAGCAGTCAGGGCCTTATCTCCTGAAGGACAGTGTGTGACACACATACACAGGCACTCCCAAGGCTTTTCCATAAAGGAAGCTTCATAGACATTTTAAGGCCATCAAAGCAAGTCAGGATTTAATTCAGGCACAAAATGGTCCATGTTTTATCAGTACTGCTGAAGTTTTTAAGTCTTGGATTGCAAAGTTTAGTGCAATTCAGTGTTCTTTGTAAAGCTTGTAGAAGAGTTTGTGACTCAGCTATTAAACATTCCTGAATACTCCATTTTAGGCTGCTAAAAAATATCACCTTAAGTGAGGTAACAACATGTAGCAGAATTTCTTCACTTGTATGTTTTTTTCAGTTTCTCTGAAGTTTAAGCTCGCCCGTGAAAGCAGCAAGACAGTGGAACAGAGGGATAAGATCCAGCAGCTTCAGAACGAGCTCATCAGGGTGAGTTACAGCACTGACACGGGCCTCTCTCTGTGGGCCTCTGTGCCCTCAGCACTTTATCAGAATGGGAGCAGGCCGTGGTCTTTTGCATGGTCAGGCAGTAAACCAATCTCCCATCGACTGCCTGCCACGCCTTCATTACATCTGTGGAAATTAAGGAAACGCTGTATTGAATAATAGATCAATGGTTTCTGTCCAGCACCGCTGAGCAAAGTCATCCGGGTTGATGCATTTCCCTAGCACTTCCTCCAGTGTATCTCATCCTCCATTTAATTGCTCTGGCCTTAAATGCTCCCTGCCGTTGCCCTACAATAGAAAAACGACTGTGAGAAGGAGCTGCTCCAGCTGCGGCGGGCACACCAACAGCAGCAGGCCGAGCTGCAGCACTACCAGGGCCACGCCAGGAAGCTGGCAGGCCTGGAGGCCACCGTCCGCCAGCAGGAGAAGGTACGAGGCTGGATGGTGCCAAAGTAGCCTCCACCAGCGGCATGTACATTATGTCCTTCTGTTGGTTGCATTGTATTTGTTGTTTTGTTGTCTTTAGGGTTTCAGAGAAGAGGCTGTGCCTCTTTTGTGCCTCACTAAAATGTGCTTTTAGTGTTTTTCTTCATTTATTCCTCAGGTAATTGAAAAGATGGAGAAGGTGTTGGATATGAAGCTGAGAGAAAGACAGAAAGAAAAGTCACAGAGGAAGAACAAAGTCTTAAAACAAAAAGGTGTGTCCTCCGCAGAGTGTTCCGTTAGCAGACAAAATGACTCTGGCCTTCGATTAAACCCTCGTTGTAATTGATGCACTTACATTTTAAATGAGCACAAACATGAAGTTGCATTCAGACATGTCAATTTAATGGAGCAATCATTGATTCTGAAATTGATCTACTGTGACTTTCCCAGAGAGTAGAGATGTAGGGCCCAAGCTGGATCACCCTGTCTTTTATGTACTCAAGAACATATACAGAAGGTACATTTGGTGTATATATGTGTTTGTGTGTGTGAAATCTCAGATAAAGAGGAGAACATGAGGAGAGAGATTGAGTCTGTGTTGGCAGTGGAGAACTCTCGTCTCAGAGACGAGCTGGAGAGACTCCGCCATCAGCCACCCCATGTTCTCGCACAGCCGCTTGCTCAGGTGGACCTAGTGAGACACCCCCAGTACCCTCACAACATCCATAGCCAACCTTAGTTTACACTAAAAAATAAATAAATAAAATCTCATGAAACGTTTTAAGTAATAATAGCCGCAGCAGCTTCTTCGGTGTGCTGCAGTAGGACGTGGTCCTGCTGAATGTGATGTTCTGCTTAGACGCAGCAGCTCCTGGGAGACAGTGAGAGGATCAACCTTTTGGGGCAGCTGGAGAGAGCAGAGGCCTGTATCCGCACACTGCACAAACAGGTGCGTTTATCAAAGGGCCGTTAACCCACAGTGGGTCTCCACAATGGTAAGTCCTCTGAAGCCCCACACATCTTTAGCTCTTTCGTGCGCTCGAGAGCTGAGTGAATGATTGTGTGCCACAGCTAGAGGAGAACGCCAGGCAGTGGGGACGAGAGAAGCAGGAAATGTTGACCAGACTCAGTGAATACGAGCACGGCTTCGCCCGTACCTCGACCGTGATCCTGCATGACCTGCCGCTGGTCCGTACACAGCCGTGACCATTTTTATAACTGTCCGATCAAACATGTTCAGAATGGTTTTTTTTTTTATTTTATTTTATTTTAGAAAAGTACATCAGACTCCATTTTGGAGAATGTAAGATATAGGCATCTGGAGCCCTGAAGAAACTCAATTCTACATCACAGTAACTGAAATATTATTTTATGATATAATAAAAGTGAAATAAAAACAAGAAAGGAAGATATTCATACAAGCCTGTGTATTCACAGAATGAAATTCACAAATTTTTATTTCTTCAGTCACCTTTACATCTTTATTCTTTGCCTTGATATCTTTATTCGATTTATTTTCAGTGATTTATAGTTTTTAATTATTCAATAAACAATTTTATGGCTTTAGTAGATCAAGAGTTCTTGCACTAATACCTTGCATATGAATAAAATGTGCTATTAATCCTGCTAAAAAGTAAACAACAGTCTCCAGATGTCTTTATACTATCCAGAGTAACTGCTATCGCTTGCTTTGTAGAGCCGTTATAGTAAACAGAATAGGTTTCTCAGGAAGGAGAATGAGCTCAAATGTGCTTCTGACCTCCACTTGCCTCTCTTTCTCAACCCTGAAGTTCTCCAGCATCTGTGTAGACAGAAGTAAACGGTTAGAGAGGATCAGACATGTTTACCCCAGCAGTCATACCCCATAGCCCAGCATGCCTGCTCAGGCTGGAAAGGAACATTCCTGTTCAAACATGAAGCGACACTTACACCACAGTTCAAACTAAACCAGTCATATCACCTGCATGCATGTACAACATCTTAAGTGATGAGACGACGTGTGATACAACTGACATGGATGAGAAAGAGCTGCATCTCGGTCTCGGCGATCCTGCGGCCAAGGCACTGGCGAGGGCCGAAACCGAAGCCCAGGCTCCTGAAGTAGTGGCTCTCCGTGGGGAGCCAGCGTGAGGGTAGGTACTGCTCAGGCCGGGAGAAGACGCGGTAGTCCCTACCCATAGCGTACAGGCCCAGCTGCACCAGTGTCTGAGTGACACATGCACAGATTATGCAATTCAGTAAAGAGGAAGAGTTAGAATGTACTAGTTCTGATGCAATTTTCATCTCACCCCAGATGGAATGTGGTAATTTTGGATCACAATGTCTTCAGTGATATATCTCTGTATGCTTACTGCAACAGGATGTAGCCTTTAAGGAAAAATAAGATTTATAGTTAGTAAATGTAGCACATTCCCTTTCTAATTGCCTATCTTAGAGGACATTTCCCAGGATTGAAACAATATTGTTTCTTGTTTAATTACATTGTTCCCTGTTCATTTCCACTGAGATCCTTGAATAATTAAAATCTAGAAACAATGTGCTCAGTGTGAACAAACAGAAATAGGTGTAGTGAATGACAAGTTGTAGGTTTGCCTGCTCACACACCTCAGCGTCTCCTTCAATGCTCCCTTAAGCAGCGGCACCATCCTGAGCATCTGCAGCACGTCCCCCTGTGAGGCAGCACGAGCGGCCTTGACCTCTGCCCTCAGCTCCTCCTGGAGGTCAGGGTGTCTTGCCAGCTCATACAGAGTCCACAGCAGCGTGATGGACGTCTGCGGCATGAATTCAACGACAGCATGTCTTGCTTGCCTCCCGTCGGTGATGAGAATGTGGTCTTGTTTTTCTTACCGTGTCCACCCCTCCAGCCATCAGCTCAGTCACGCTGGCTTTGATTTCTTCAATAGACAGCTGGTCGAGCATCAGAAGGCTGGCCAGCACTCCGGGGTACTTTCCATGGCCTCCCGATTCCTTTCTCAGCTGCTTGTAGATGTTTTTGATACAGCGGTCCGCTATATACCAAATGCAACAGAAATACAAAACAAATTGAAGCACTCTGTAAAACTGTCACAAATAACATGCCTTTAGCTGTTTTTTTAACAATAATATTATATTATATTTTGTCCCCTTGGAATCACTCTTACCCTGGTTGAAGATGCCATCCCAGGCCTCCACATGGTCCTTCCACACTTTGGCCCCCACCCGCCGTAGCAGGCTGGGGGGGATGTACAGCATGGGGCAAGTGCTCTTGAACATGAGAGTGATGCAGTCAATGAAGTGCTGAATCTCTGGGTCAATGTAGTCCAACAGCAGGCCCAGACGCTCCCCGTACAGAACCGTGCTCACGGCTGGGTCCCCACGGTCCAGCAGGAGCAAGAACACAGCAAATCAGCAATTTTACATCAGAAAATCTGATGAAAATTTTACATCAGAAAACCTCTCATATACATCTGATTCTGCCAGTGAGCTGATGAGCTGAATTACGTCCATTACACCAGGACACTCATACAATTATGTAACAACACAATACATACAGTGCAGAGATGTACTGAAACTATTTCAGAACCACTAACCCAGGGTACTCCTTGCATAGTGTGCTAAAGCTTACATTCGAGTGCATACTTGAAGAGTTCTTGGGACAAATCTGTGGTCCATTTGTTCTGTCCACTTCGCTCAATCTTTTTATGAACTCGACCCACAAAGTCCTGGCCCACCTCATCCAGCAGCGGCACAAAGTTCCCCTGCACCTTTGGGGAGATCACTTCCCGGTTCAGAATAACCCTGTTAGATCGCCAGTCTTCTCCATCTCTGAGGATAAAAACAGGTCAAAGGAACTTTTTCATCAGACATATTTAAGTAGAACATAAGCAAAAACATAGTGACCACAGCACGGTGTCCACAGGTGGAGGTATACTTGAGGAGAACACCATATTTCCGGTTCCTGTAGTCCCTGTAGGCGGTCCAAGCCTCCATTCGAAGTCTCTTGGGATAGTGACCCTCTGCTTTGAATAAGATGGCTGCATCTTCAGGATTGATGATGTTCACACTCTCATAGTATCCAATTTTCTCCCTGTGAGAGTTGCCATTGCACTACATTTAAGAAACAAATTTAACACACAAGATATCTACATTCAAAACAAAACAGAAAACCATCAGGTTAGTTAGCCCACAATGACAAAGGTAAATAATCATCATGTATTTTCTTCTATGAATAAAGGCTACTGACTAACCATGTTTTGGCTATAATTTCTCAAACTGCATGATGACTGGTAAAGACTTTCTAAGAGTGATTATGGATTACAGATTTATTTGGAAACAGATATATTTAGTAGGAGAAATTCTGAGTAAAGAAATGCTCAATGTTTTGGAACCTGTCAAATGTGAAGTAAATATTAATAATAACTTTCATTTAGGAACTTGTTGAATATAGTTGAAATCTAAACACAATAATTAAAAAGAGGGAGTTGCAGATTTGAAGCAGGAAAGTTTGAGCACTTTGTCTGCACCCATGTCGCATCATGAGGGAGAAAATTGTGAAACGCTTTAAAATAAACAATGTTTAGATCAAATCTCAATGTTATCTATTAGACAGTAAACAAGTAGTGAAAAGAGTAATAAAGGGTAAGTAGTAAAAGAGTTCTATTGAATAGAAACATCACTTTACCTATAAATTGGCCCAAATGTGTTGAAATTATGCACCATTAAGTGATGGATGTTCCTGAAGCCGTCCAGTTTCCAGAAGGTATAGAGATTGCTGAGGCTGTTCTTCCATAGCCCAGGGATCTCACTGAAGGGCCTAACCATGGAGCTGCTCTGTGGATAGAGCGTGTCTCTCGAAACCGAGACACTCCCACTGTGGCAGGCTCTCACCTGGCCCAATCCATCCTGCATGGAGCACAGCAGACGGCTGGGCCACATTCTCCACCGCACTGCCATCATGCTCTCGAGCACACTCCCCACTCTCTCCAGGGGCAGACAGCTCTCCTGGTCAGGGTCTTTGGTTATATACACACCTCCTTTCGCTTTTTAGATTCAAGGTTTAGATACCAACTTATACAAACTCATCCATGTTACTCTTTACTACAAATGTCTAGTTACAATACTTACAGACATGTTAGTTGGTCCTCATATTACAAGTACATTTATTAGATTTCTTTATATAATCAATACTGGTCAAATATATTGCTTCCTGCAAGAATCTTTTAAGTTTTATTTAGTTTATTACATGTTTGTACACCGAATCAAAAAAATTTTTATAGTTGGTTTTGTGCCAGTACACTCATTAATATGTATAGAAAACTCTAAAACGGATTTGAATTCAGCAAAAAATCTATTTAGTTTGTGAAACAACAAAAGCTCAACTTCTCAGTTATAGAGCCCATTTAGAGCCCATATAGAGCCCTTCTCAGCCCATTTTACACCTTAGTTTGTCAGCCATCCTCTAACCAGTTGTATTTCCCTTTGATGAGTGTGTCAGGGAGTTTTACACCAGTGTCATAGCTGGACTGAGGGTGGTCTGCCACAAAAAATATTAAACCATCAGGAGCTTTGTGGCTAAAAACTGAAGCACTGATGAGTTTGCAGATTTCCATCACAGGCTGCGTATGCTAACAGGTTATAATCTCAAAATGGTTGTTATTCAACACTGGCTCTTGAATCCATGGCTCCTGAAGTACCTTTAAGCAGCCAACAGAAAGCATGCAGCAAAATATCAACTTTGATTCCTCTGTCCCAGTACTCATGAAGGCCTCCTGTATATGAAAACATATATCACAAGGCACAGCAGAAAGTCAGCACTGTGGCCTTGTGGGAGTTTTCTCTATAAACATCTGCACATAGGCAGGGAAGGCCACAGGAGTGAGGGTCAGAGCCAGCAGCACAGAGACTCTCGGCCTTGTGTGAACGCACGCCATAACCGGAGATGAATTAAAGCACACACATCAGTCTCAAGGTCACCAGCAGATTAAAGGGATGGGTAACGTATCCAAAACTCAAATCGTAAAAGATTCAAAGATTATTCAAAGACTCTGGTAGAGAATTTCTTTTTAAATAATTATTACATTATGACATCCATCATTGGCCATAGAGTGAGAGGCAGACTGTAAATTAGTTTAAAACTGTTTAATGGTTTGTTTGTTTTTTTAAGATGGTTTAAGTTGCCTGTGTACATTAATTTATCTACATCTCCTTGAGTTTAATGAGATTTTCAGTGCCATCCTCTTTGTGTGTGCCTGTTAATAAATTAATGTTCTTGAGCAGAAA
This sequence comes from Sternarchorhynchus goeldii, assembly GCA_028565775.1. Taxonomy (NCBI): domain Eukaryota; kingdom Metazoa; phylum Chordata; class Actinopteri; order Gymnotiformes; family Apteronotidae; genus Sternarchorhynchus; species Sternarchorhynchus goeldii. The sequence continues at coordinate 3,213,126 of JAOXYF010000007.1, read as the reverse complement.
TTACATCTGCTGAGTACTTCTGCAAGGAAGTATTTAATCATACATGTATTTAATTTAGTTTTTATACAATTTTGGTAGAGTTTTCAAAATATATTTGATATAAACAACTGAAACATATCAAGTGTATATTTTGAAAATATAACTAACCACATAAGCTAAATGAAGGTGTGCATCCAGCACGTTAACTGAAGTGCAGGTATAAACAGGCCTCACAGAGGCCGGAGGAGAGTAGTGAGGTTGTTGATCTTCATGGCAGTACCCAGGTCTCCTTGCACCCTCAGACGCCCACTGGTGTAGGCAGCGAATGGCTGCAGACTGCCATGGAACATTGCCAACAAGTCATCCTCACTCATACTCAGAGAGACATCTGGCTGTGCCGTCTCTCCTGCACCACACGATCCACTATCTAGGAGAGGAAGAGAGGGAGAGTGAAAGACAAAGGAGAGAAAGGAAAAAGAACAGAATATAATTATGTTGCATTTGTGCGTTTTATTTTTTACATACAAGCCAGTATTATTTCACAAGACTTATTATAGGACTTACTCTTAGTCAGATCCACATAGTAACTGTTGCTTTTGCCAGTGCTGGTGCTGATGTAGAACTGGAAGCACGCTCCCACTTTCTGAACCAAGCTCTCTGACAGCACCAGTCTCACTGCTGCCATGAGATCATCCACCCTGCAGCTGCTCTCACCCGCTGGGACCTCCACACTGAGCTCGCTGGTGAAGCTCACTGTGTCTGTACAAGAAATACATGCAGGTTCCTTCAACAGTTCGGTTATAATAAACTAAAGGCTATAGGAAGGAATGAATGGCCTGGTTATATGGTGCATTAATAAACAAACACACCTTCAGAAGACTGGGGGGTTGAGGGGCTTTGGCCCAGGAAGTGCATGGCAAGCTGTTGTAGTGGCCCTGTAAGGCCCTCCAGGCCAGGGACAGAGGGAGGCATGATAAGGGACCCTGAGGGAGGCTGCTCTGGAGCACGGAGCACACTTTCCAGGGTCAGCTCCACCCGGTCCACCTCCAGTCCCCACACCTTTGTCAGCTCATTTATGTCCACCTGCAAGACACATGTAGGACACATGTATTAAAAATGCAACATTTCTAATAAACCCCAATCCCTATTTGTATTGAAACGTATTACATGCATGTCATTCAGAAGCTCACCCCAAGGTGCTCGCCTAGTCTAACTCTCTCTGTCTGTATCTCCCTCACAGTCTTTCTGGACAGGCTCTGGGTTAGGGCATTCTGTGCAGTTAGCCGCGTGGAAGCATTTAGATCCTGTACAGCCACCACTGACATCACTGGATTCCAGATCCGGAACTGGATATCTGCTCCAACAGACACCAGTCCACCATCTTTAGTGGTCACCTAACACAAAGATAATCTCCATCATGGCAAGCTGTTGTAGGGGCCAAGAATGCTGTTCAAAGAACAGTAGTAGTAGAAGTAGTAGTAGTAGTAGTAATAATAATAATAATAATATGGGTTAACAATGTTAACAGAATGCTTAAAAAAAACAGTAGAGGGAGGGGAATGCTTGTCGGTACCCTGCATGGTGGGATGTTGAAAGCCCTGGTCCTTAAGTCCACTCTTTGCCAGTGATCGATTAATGGGAGCACCAGAACCACTCCTGGACCCTTAGGAGGCCGAATGCGACCCAGTCGGAAAACAACGATTCTCTCATAGTTGGGCACCGTCTAAAAATAAGTCACACACTAAATACTTCACATGAAAACAATATTGTAAATAGACATACTGTTTAAGATGCAGGACTTACTTTCAATACAAACCATGCAGATACGGGAAATGTAATGACTGTGCAAAGAAAAACCAAAAATATGACAATTAAATTGCATATCCACGATAGCGGTCCTTGAGTTTTGTCGACATAGTCGTTGTCTTTTATTCTAGGGACGTAGTCAAAGGAGTGCCCGCTGTTAAACTGTCCGAAGGTAAGAGTAGATGAGTATAGACCCGGAGCGTTGCCAAGATCTTTCTGTGGGATAATCTGATAATCGAACCCTGTGGACCTCCCGAACATTTTCACCAATAAAGAACAAATATATCGTTTTGTTTGTGTTAACAGCAATAATAGCTAATAGCTAGCTCTGCTAGCTTGCCAACTTCTTCTATTCCATCGCCGCAGATAATATTACTTCCGTGTTTTTAAACTCGCATCTGGTGCTTTCGATCACAATCCAACAGCACCCTCTACGGTATAGGAAGTGGATACACTAAAAAGATAGTCGCCACGTATTATATTGATTAAAAATCCACAGTCATGGCAATAGAAAGGGAGTATTCTACTAAACTATAAAACTAATAAGAAATATGGCCGTTCTTGTAAAGGATGTCCACTTTCCTGTAATATCAAATGTATTTTAGATTTGCCGAAATGTTTGTTATTGATTGTGTGGCATGGATGAGATTAATTGTGGGGTGTTGAGGTAAATTATAGCCTATATGATCATCGTCTAAGATGAATCCTTTATATGTTATATTTATGTAATAGTTATGCCTGTGTATGCTATATTTATATGTAAGTTACAAATAGAATAGGTGAAGTTGCAAGACTAAATCTAGATCTAGATGTAATAATTTTACATTATACATCATGCAAAGTACGTTTTCAGGTGTCTGAAAGAAATACATATTTTAATTGGTGCAAATAAAGAGACACGTGTGAATGTAGTTGAAATACTGTCTTTGTGTTTAAAAAAGAATACCAGGAAGTGTTCCACAGTAAAAACGCTTTTACTGTCATAGTTTAAAAAGTTAAAAAGCACTCATACAGCTAATCTATATAAACAAATAAGCATAATATAATGCATTCTAAATAGCACAATTCATACAATAAAGATATATATCAAGTAGTATTAAAAGTACAAAATCGAACACCACTGTTTAAAAATCATGGGGCATGAAGAAAACAAGAACATTTCTATCCCTCTGCATTTAATTGAATTGACAGGTATTGCAGCTTCGCACTAGCATAATAGTAAAAACATTTAAAGGGAAAACAGTTAAAGGTTTGATGTGGATACTCTTTTAAAGACCAACACAGTGCTTTTCAGTTCTTGAACATGTCACAGAGTAGTTTTTCCATGGGAGTGTTCCCAATGGTTCTGTGAAAAAACAGCAGTTCAATTCTGTCTGAGCTCACAAAGTGTAAGGAGGGGAGAAGCAGTAACAGCCTTCCAAACCTGGGGAGCAAAAAGAATTTATTAGGTTTCATTGTGTATGTGTGTATGTTTGTGTGTGTGTGTGTGTGTGTGTGTGTGTGTGTGTGTGTGTGTGTGTGTGTGTGTGTGTGTGTGTGTGTGTGTTTGTTCACCTTGCTGTCTGGCTGGAGTAAAGGGTGTGGATGTGCTGAGCAAGCATTACTTGAGACTGATCCTGCAGATTCTCTACCTGCTCTGGATCTTTGAGGCCACGTGTCTCTGTTTGGGAGAAGGAACTCAAATCACTCATGAAATGCACTGAAAGTATACACACAACTGCTGAAAATTAGTTTATTTATTCCTACTAGTGGAATAAAGAGAACTCACCTGGCTTGAAAAGAACAATAGCTTTTAAGCAGGCAAACTCAGTAGGGTCGACCTGCAGAGTCCTGAAGCGACCGAAGACCTCCTGCAGGAGGCGCAGGTCAGAAGCAGAGGGGCTGCTCTTAGCTTGGGAGGGACTAGACAGCTCGGGCAGAGAGAGCAGGGGGCAGCTCTCCAGAGGCAGAGACCACTGGATTGTACAGAGAAGGAAAAGCTCACTCCATGCCTCCTCTAGCAGAATCACCTACACAAATAGACACACAGATGTGGTAAAAATTAAATAAGTACATGCATTTCATAAGCTTTTCTCAGGTTTCAAAATAGCAAAACACTTGAGCTGTAATCATCACAATCATATGTCTCCTCCTACAGGCCTCTAGGAGAACTGAAGGTGAACTGAAGGTGAACTGAAGGTGTACCTGGTCCCGGAAGGGCAGGTGGGAAAACACTGGCAGGTTTTTTGCCCATTTCACAGACATGAAGAGCAGACGAGCTGACGTCTCATAGATGCTCTCGGGGCCAGAGCAAGGGTAGATGGACGTGTTGGACTCTGGAGAGATCCTTTCTGGCTCATTACTAGTTACATCAATATTTTCGTCCACTGACAAAAGAGAAACAGGAAAGGATCCAACTTACAGTGTAGTGAATTACAGATTAGATGTACTCTAGTCCTTTAGAGTCAAGAGATCATTCACTGAGATATTGAATAGAGTAAGTGAATTGTCTTTACTGACAATGCTGAAAGTAAGATCCCTATAGACAGTATGTATTAAACATCCCCATCCAAAACAGTGGTGTGCACTTGTCTTCATTATCTGATTGGTTAGATCAGCCTGGTACATCAATCTGCAAGACATATAGATGTCCTTTCTCTTTCTCTCTCTCTCTCTCTGTCTCTCTCTCACCGTCCTCCGGTTCCAGCTTGGCACATGTCTCTGCCGTCATCAGACTGGCCATGAAGCGGTGGTTGTTCTTGGGGCTGACACCACGCTGGCAAGACGGGGCTGAACCGACCCCAGAGCTTGTGGAGGAGGCCAGGAGGGGCCTGCCGATGGCAGAGCAGGTGGAGGAGGAGGAAGACATGGGCTCCCTGGTGGTGGCCAGGTGCTCTTGCTCCGTGTCCACGTCCAGAGAGTCAAGCCTGACCTGCGCCGTGCTCCGAGGCTGTCGCTCGTTCTGTACAGCTGCAATGGGAAAGACATGAGTCTGGAGACATTCAAGGGACCAAGGGGAGACAAGGGGAGAGGGATGGAGAGATGCTGAGAAGGGTGCCTGTAGGTCTCACCATCTTTGTTCATGCCAGCTTGAAGACATTTCTTTAGGCGGCAGGCTTGGCACTGGTTGCGATGGGCTTTATCTACTGGGCACATGCCTGTACCAGCCTGGCACCTGCAAAAAGTTTATATCGAGTTTAAAGTTCTACATGGGCACTCAGTTACAATACTACTGCCATTGCATGCTGTTTTCTTTCTTTCTTTGAAAGATTTGAAATCTAATATGAACGAATCAAAATACATATAACCTACAGGAAAAATCAAAAACCTATTATTACACGTCCTCTGCAGAGAGGGACTCCCCTCATGTTGTACTCCTCACCTGTAGATTAGTCTGCGTCTCACGCTGCGTTTGAAGAAGCCGCTGCAGCCATTGCAGGCATAGATCCCATAGTGTTTCCCACTGCTTGTGTCTGCACACACCTTACACAGCAAGCCTGGGTTTACACTCTTACCAGGAGCTGGACTTTTACCTGCACACAGCAAAACAACTCTGTTGCTTCATGCGCAGTCTACAAAATTGCTTACAAAAACAATTTCAACTAACGCTGGACTTTTTTTGCTCATAGAATTCTTGTGCACTCCTCTGACAAGTGCACAAGGGAAAGTGAGGTTTGATTAGCAGGGCAAACTTCCTACTGGCCCAGAGCTGCAGAAGCACGCAGCCTTTGAACTCACCTTGCTGGCCCTCCTCTGTGGAGTTACTCCTAGAGGAGTCTGTTGGGGATGTTGATGGCACCATGGAGATCTTCAAGATGGTATCCTCCATTAAGTTTACAGAAAGAATTGAAATCTGATGCCACGTCTCAGTGGATTCCCAAGCGTGTCCTCTCTTCCTGGAAATGTCTGGATTGAGTAGAGGTTTGAAAGTCTGCTGTCCACTAGATATATACGTTTCCCAACAAAGTCTATGTTTTTTCAGTTAAGGTTAAATAATTTCAGATGTTTTGTTTGTCTTCTCCAAATTCTGCTGTGCCTTTAGTCCTAATAAAAGTCTGGTTTATTTACTGCCTGTGTCTTGTTCTCTGCAACCTGTTGATCATTGCTTGCATAAAGTCCAGTGAAGCTCATCCCCTCATCATGTGTCTGGTGATGCTGAAGACTTTGTGAGTTCCTGTCCAGTCTGCCTGGAAGACAAGAGGATTAGCAGCAAGCGCTGTGTAAGCAAATGCTTATATGTCATCCTCTTAATCTTTACTGTCCATCTAGGGGTGGATCAATCAGTCACCCTTTTCAGCATTAGCTTCATCTACAAGTGGAAAATAATAGAATAAAGATGAGGTTTTGGCTGTAGTTTAGCCACAGTGATGACACAGTGATGAAGTTTCACAGCTGACCTTCCAAGACTCCGCTTCAGAACTGTGTCAGAGCCACAGAATGCACTGAGTTTATTTATTCATATGTGTTTGTATATTCTTATAGGTTTACATTGAACCGAAACAAGTGGTAGATGATGATACATTTAAAAAAGTTTGCTAGTTGCTACAGAAAATAGTAGAACAAAAAAGAAATTATTACCAGGAATGTGTCTGGCCAGGGAAATAAGGGATTATACTCGTGCTGGCTGTTTTTTCTGGAGAGAGAAATGCAATTGTTTCTTTTTGTTTACCTCTGGGTTTCATGGTGTTTCATTTGTTCAGTCTTAATAAAGTTGACCAGTACTGATGACATAAAAGTGAATCCAGGCCAGTGTCCTTTTGCAGAAACAATAAGTGAAACTAGATGTGGCTGATTGTGGTTTTCTTGTATGTTTATTTGTCTTTTTGGTTTGTTCTTTACTCCCCAGTACTGATTTTTCAACTACTGCATTTTAAAAGAAGTTAGCAAAGATATACACACACACAAAAGCCACGCATCTCAAGTCAGCTAAGCAGCTTAAGTTTGCCACAAAGCATGTTTTCCCAAGTTAACAAAGACCCCAGAAGGAAGAGGGGGGCAGAGGGACAATTACCTGCCTGTGTAGCTAAAAGAAGTGCGGCGCCTCACCCCAGGTCCAGGCCAGTGCCATATGGTGGCTGCTTTTTGGAACTTGGTCTGCCTTATTAGTTGACCCCTTCCTGATTTACTTGAAATTAGAGGGATGATATGAGTGTGGGGGGGGTGTCTTTTTTTATTTGCCTTATTAAGGATTTACACAGTGTTGGGTCATGCACAAAAGACCATGCACACATGCCAGAGCCACTGCTCTGCTCAGGGATGATGTAATGAGCACAACAGGTGGCAAAAGTGCTCAGAAGCTAAATAACAAAACTATATGCAGTTTATGCCCTGCAGAGGAAATGAGATCCTATTTAATACAAGTCAGGAAATACATTTCAATAGACAATAGATAATAGCCAGTTCAAAAGACAAATAGCTTAGAGGCAGAATGGCAGACAAGGAGATGATCCCTGTAAGCAAAAATCCCACGTAATGCTTGGTTTGTTTTAGGGTGCTGCCTGTGTTTCAGTGACAGACTGCTCTCTGTTAGTTTAAACAAGTGTGTAAAAAGATTAGACATGCTGATTAGAACAGAGGGCTTGTCCAGGAGAGCAGACAGAGCTATGTGAACTCTGAACTGTGTTTTAGCACCTCTACCCTGAAGGGTGCAAATCTACGCCGATTACTAGGTTCCCAAGAGCTCTCACACCAATCAGAGACCTCCAGGCAACAAATCTGCCAGTGTGTGTAGTTTTAGACTTTCCTAGTGATAGATCTGTGGGGTTAGTTATTATGTATGCTGGGGGAGGCTGGAGACATGAACACAAAACAAATTATGTCTTAATTAAAATTAAATAAAAAATAAAATAGAAAATAATCACACTACAACTACATTTTAAACCATAGTGTCATAATTTATTATGTTGTTTATGTATTTATTATCAAGGCTTATAGGTTTGACAAATGTGGCCAGAAAAACTTCTGTGTACCTCTTCTTTTTAGTCCCAGCCTGATTTCAGTGATCACACATGCCTGGGAACTTGATTTCTTAAATGGATTGCAAATTTGATGGGCAGCTAAACTGAATACAACACCCCGTCTGCATTGCTGTCCTCAGCACTAACAAGCACAGTTTAAAATAGAAAAAAAAGAAGAAAAGAAGAAAAACACAAAATAAAAAGTTATAGTTCACTTTAGTTCATAAGTTACAAACCACAACATTATTGTTTCAATCTCAGAAAGAAACACATGAACGCTTAGCAAGCATGCAGAGAATCTCACAGAATATTATCAAACGCTCTGCAGCGTTAATCAGCGGGTGTTTACGTTGGTTCAGGTGTTGTTTTCTGGCACGGAGGTCAATGCGAAGGATGGGAGTTGAAAACACAAGGACGCAAACGTGCATACAGGCGTAACAAAGGCTGCCCCCCCCGTGTCTATCGTTGACGCTGTTATGTGAACGGAACATTCCCCAGTCTGCTGGATGTGCAGGTGAAGGCCAGGGCCAACCAAAGCACCATAGTATTAGGTGAGATTATATAACACACAGGTGGCCATCATGAATAATGTTTCCATAGCAGAGTGGGGAAGACAAGATAGCAAAGAGATTAAAAGCTGTGTCCCAAAGTAACTATAAAGTGTGATGATTGTCTATTGCCAATTTCTCAACATTTATTTTCAAACCAACAAAAGATAATACTACATGAGTCAAAAACATTGCATATATATATATTCACTAATATTTACAAGTCAAATATTATAACATACCAGAATGCCATTTTAATTTTCAAGCATCCATGGGTCAGTAAGGTGTTTAGGATCTGATCTGTGCAGTGCTGACAGTGTACCTCTTCAGCCTGTGTTACATAATCATTTGCTAAAGCCTGGACCTCAGGCAACTTGAAGCAGGACCATGAGCTCTGGAGATTAGTCTACACCACCTACATGACAGAAGAAAGCTGTTGATGTCAGTCACTCTTAAAGGAGAGATAAAAGATCTTAAATGATTAATATGCTCTTAAGTAGCCTTTCTCATTATATGATTGGGTTCGTTGTGTTCAATAACATGAAACCAATGTGTCACAGATAAAGTCAAATATGATGTTAATATTACCATTGGAAATACTATGTAAAATATAGGTATAAAAAGCAAATTTGAGCAAAGAAAAAGTGTGTCCAAAAAGATGTACAGAGCTTTGATAGCAAAATTATAAAATGATGAACAAAGTTATAACAACATGCCTGGCATTTGCAATTCTTGAAGTGAATACTTTGATGTGAAATCAGTGTAAATATATAATATTACAGGATATAATTTCCATTTTAATAACATCCTGTTGCTTCCAAAGCACTGAATAAAACATATAAAAATACATTTGATGTCTGGTTTATATGATTCAGCTCAACATAGCATACACGCTAATCCTTCATAAAAAAATAAAATAAATAAAAATTTAAAAATATATAAGCATTAATTAGTCAGTAATCCCATGTTTTGACTAATATGCTAAACACAAATGTGGCCTGAAAGTTTTGAGAGAAGGTATGCAAAGATGGTGGACTTTTTGTCATGCCATTTTTGAAGCATGGCACTTCAACAACTTTCAGCAGGAGTCCACCTTCCCCTTGCCTGGTGCGTGTGTAACCGAAGCCCTGGGCAGGCACGGCCTGACCCAGATCTCTGACACTAAATAGCCGCTGCCCAGCCCAACACCCTGCTGTGATCAGCAGAACAGAGCGACCAGGCCCAGCCCCAGAGCGGATCAGTGTCAGATCGCTCCTCGCCTGAGCCTCTTGACAGGGCTCAGTGACCCTCAGAACATTTGAGAGATCCAGCAGCACTTAACTCGAGCAGCCGCTCGGCACCAAGCACCTGTGTGATTAGCCCTCTAGCTGCTGGTCACTAAGAATTATGTTCAGCGGTAGCTGACCTGCCACTCACATGCACTCTAGCTTCCTATAAGGTGGCACTAGTTAGATACTGGCAAATTTACACAAATTTAGTGAGCACCCATTAAAAGCACATTTTGAAAAACATAAAACCTTTCGTTGTTTAAATAAGTATCCAAATGTAAGAGCAGCGCTATCTAAAAGAACTACAATCATATCATGCGTACTTCACTATCTAAAAAAACTATAACTATATATCATGTGTACTTTACTATCTAAAAAAACTATAACCATATATCATGTGTATTTCACTTGCCCTCTGATTTCTTTCCTGTAGTGCTGAACAACTTTACCTAAAATAGGATGTTTTTGTTGAATTGTTGGGAATTTTCAAAAATCTGCAGCATTTATTTTTAAACATTTTTGTAAGGTACTGGCTTATATTCAACTGAAAGTCTGAAAGTCAGCAGTGTTCACTAATCCAGATAACTGTGCAAAGTGCATTGCAAGAGATTATTGCAGAAAAAAATAATTTTTTATAGTTAGAAAATGCACACAGTAGAAAAATTTTAACATTCAATACACTCATTTTCTTAAAAGCATTCACAGTGCACATAGAACTGGCACTGATGTTCTTCACAATGATTTAAATCTGTCTTCTATTAAATGTAGTTTCCTACATAAGGCTTTCATTTGTAAGCTGTTATTCAAGTTTGTGTAGAAGACCAGATGAAAGTAACAGTTGTTCTTTGTACTTCCTAGTCAAGTATTATCCACATATAATACATAACTGGTATTCAGTGTAGTCATCATAAAGTTAAGCTTTAAGATCTAAATAAACCCATTTATGAAAATCAGTTTAAAATAAAAGGAGGGAAGCCAGCATTTTCTATAGTTCTGTATGAGTCATTGTTTAGGATTAAACACATTAAAGCACTCAAGATGGCATGTGCTGGTCTTACATTATCCCCAATCTGCATGAATGGGGAGACTGAAAACAATCTCTACTTGGCAAAAATAACAAACCAGGCTCTGGCCCTAATTAGCTAATTAAACAGACTGCTATAACTCAGAGATTTTTCAGATTTTGTTCATGAACAAAACATTTCATTATTATCCACGCTGGTATTAGCTGAGCCTAATGAAGGACACCTGTTTTGTATGATACTGTGCCCCGTGCACTTGTAAATGGTGCCCTCCCCCGGTGGGGGGGGGAGTGTGAGGGAAAAAGGGGTGGGGGAGAAAATTAGGCCCTCATTTCAATCCATCCTAACCTCCTTAAAAAAGGACCTACATACAAACATGCTAAAGGTCATGTAGAGGTCAATCCCCCTTAATGGTTCATGCTGGATGCTGGAGAGGACTGGGTATAGTGTTGAAGCATGGCAGCCTCAAGTGGAGGGCTTTGGGGGTTGGGTCTGCTGGTAGTGGATCAGATTAGCCAATCCCTGCCATCTGCTTTCAGCAACATAATCCCAGCAATGAGAAAATCAATTGTCTTAAGTAAATATGAAAGACATGTAAGCTCATTTGGCAAGTAAATTAAACATTAGGTAGATTTAAGTTAAAAGACCATGTTACTGCTGAACAAGGGGATATGGAAGATTAATATGTGCAACAAAGAGGTTTTTTGCTGAATTGTCACATAAAGGATCGGGCCAAGGCTTACAGACAACGCAGAAGGAAGGGAAAAACAAAACCCACAGTATAGTGGGTAGATTTCAATTTAAATAACATATGGTAGGTGTGAAGCTATCAGTCATTCCACATTTATTTATACACACACACACACACACACACACGTATTTATTTACATATATAAATTATGGAGAGTCATTTTTGGTTCACAGTACCATTTTTGAAAACCAGTGATGCCGTTAAACCATCAAAAATCTATGCCATTCAACATTTTGCACAGATGAAATTTATGCACTGTAATGAACAAAATTATAAATAAATCTTGGCTACATATCAACATATTTCATACACACGCTGCGTTTTCCCAAACTGCGTCTAGCCAGATCATCCTGCAGTCATGATATTTTAGGACACTCACACCTTGCTGTGCTCTGCTTTACCTCATATGTAAACTCCATCAGGCTTAAGAGGATCTGTTGATGGGTATTGGGCGAGGCAGGACGGGCGAGGCGGGACAGGCGAGGCGGGACAGGCGAGGCGGGACAGGCGAGGCGGGAGCAGGGGAGCTCATTAAACGTGTATGAGCTTTTCCTCAGCCCTACAGGCGATGCTGCTACCACCACAGTCCCATAACTAACCCTGCCTCTTCAGGACAGTGGGTTTTGGTGGGGATTTATTTATATGGTTTGGGGGGGGGTTACATTGTGGCCAGTCAGTGGGATATCTTTAGTTTGTTTTTATTAATATTTTATTAATGTATTAAACAAAAGCCCTTTGATGATTTTATAAAGTCCTGATACACTACCTTGTGGAAATCATGTGTGCAAGTCTATTACTCGGTTCCTCTAGTTTCTTCAGGCCTCAACATTAGAGGAAAAATATTACATTAAACAATTTAAAAAAAATTATTTTCTTTATTAACAAGTGTGTAATAATTTTCACTCCTGACCCTTTGGTCTATAGGCCATTATACTCATGTTTGCAGTGGCCGGTAAACAGAGGTTCTGCTTGGATTCCACGTCTAGAAGGAGAGAAAAGAGAGAAAAACCCCTCTTTACCATATGCCACTTCTACATTCAACACAGTGACTAGAACTACGGTTACTGTAGTTACTGCAGTCATACCTGAGCATAGCTCCAACCTGCAAATATTACCATTCTGCAATAGTGAGTACACTGTACCTGACCAGAATACATCGAAAGTCCTTTAGGCGAGGGAAGGCCCTTTCCACACTAGAGGTCTTCTCCTCATTACTCCATAACCTCTCAGCAGCCGCACTTGCTCTGGGCCTGTTTGAGCAGGTGCACACACACAAACGCGCACACACACAGAAAAGAGAACGGTGGGGGAGAATATACAGTTAAATCAAATAAAAACTTCATATATTTTTGGTTTGTTTAAAAAAAGCATGCATTATGCATTTTAACAGTCTAATCAACTCTATTCTTCCTCACCATAGGCGTGGAACGAGGTTGGTGGCATCCACATACTCTCCCCACATGCAGACCTCCCCACCAATCACCAAGTCCTTCTGCTGTGCAGTGCCTGAACACACACACACACACACACGCACGCACGCTCAATGAGTGGGTGAGCACTGCAGGCCAACTCAGCACCAGGAACATGGAAAAACAAATACAAACTGGAACACACAGCAGAAAGGCAGGTTGTTAGACAAATATTAGACATATAGACCACTGCATAACAAACCCAAGTTCAGCGCTAAGGTTTGCCATTTACCCTACTCTAACACACCAAATTTAACTAATAATGGGCTTAGGGATTTAACTGAGTTTAATCAGTCTTTAAATGAGGCTAAACTGGGCTAAACATAAAGTTCTGCAATGCTGTGGCCCTCCAGAGCTGCACTCTGGCACCAATGTAATAGACAAAAATATCCTAGATGGCCAGCTTCATGAGAAAGATCATTTCCTTGTGGATTTGAAAGAACTATCTATTTTAAGTTTCAAGCAAGGTGCAGGCAAAAACATGAAATGAAAATCCAGCACTTATCTAGACAGCACTAATCCAAAATGGACAGACACTGAGAACGCTATATCTCTGGTCTTCTGCTCAACATAAAGCTCCACACACCAGAGAAGTTCTGGGGCTGCACAGTGTAGGCAGTGCGCCAGTCCTGACCATAGCTGATGTGGTTGAGGTACCAGGGGGCAGAGAGCAGCACCCTGTGACCAGCCAGGGTGATCCTGCCCAGCTCAGCACGGATCTCTGCAGGGCTTCCCCTCCAGATCTCCAGCACTGTGTCCTTGGGGATCTGAGAGAGTACACACAGAAGAGTCAAGCTCCTCCTGCCCCGTCTGCTGTAGGAACATGTGGCATAGTTGGTTAGTAATGCTAAAGTGATTTATTTAAATTTGCTCTCTGAGTTTCTCATACTGATCCAAGATCTTGAATGCTGAGGACATCTGATGTTTGAACATTGTTGAGATCACAATCAAGTAAAAAAGAGATTACAAAGTTGACTCTCTGCTGACATCTGGTGGTAATAAAAGCCCATTGCTATGTAAAGTGTTTACCTAGTTCTGAAATATTACTTTCACTGAAATTTCCATGTTCATCAGCTATTTATCAAACCTTTTCCTGAGTTGAATCAGAACAGAGCAAAAAATACAGAGCTGGAATGTTTTAACACTGAGACTTTGAAACCATAAACCACAGATAATTGCATTACCAAACAAGATCTGGCAAACTGTAGAGCATGACTCAGTACTTGTTCATGAAGCACAAGTTTAAGGCACAGAAATGTAGTAGGAAAACACTGCACCACGGGTCATTTACACAGCAGCACACAGCAGCACAGGGAGCAGCTCACACTCGGCGTCTGACCCCTGAAAGCGAGAGGCCGCACAGTGTAGTAGCGGGCCCAGTCATGCGTGGGTCCAGGCAAGTCCAGGTAGAAGGGTGCCGCCAGAATGACCTTCAGCCCTGCCTTAGTCACCCTGCGCAACCCACTCAGGTAACAGCCCCGCCTCCACACCTCCACCACATAGCGGCCCCTGGGCTAGAGCAGAGGTCACTTGTTGCCATTGGACAGCATGTTGGAGAGGAGCACGTGTTCACAGTGCAGACGTGCTCACTGTGACAAGAAAGGAGGTAACACAAGATTTAAAGAGGAGGGGTCAGAGTGAACATGCACTTACTCGCTCATGGTAATCAAACACATCTTGCCAAACGATGGATGTCTTCTTGAGGGCAGCAGTAATGTTCATAATGCTAAGAAAAGAGGAAATGGAGTAAAACAATACCATAAACCATATAACATGAGCTATTCAGGTTAGGAATGGTTTTGTGTATTCAAAGTCCTTCAGACCTGAGCTGAATATACTGTGTAATGAAACAACATATCAGGTCTAGGAGTAAACAAACTATTGTTTATTACTGTTTGTAGTCAGGGTGTTGTTTGGCTCACATAGTCAGCCAAACACTACCCTTACCCATACTGAAGGTCTAAGAAAGTGATCAATCACTTAGACTAAGCAGCAAGGTTGGTTGTTTCCATTCAGTTTGTTAAGCCCTAGGCAACCTTAAGTGAGAGCACCTGCCTCAGATCCAGCTTCCTGGTATACATCTCAGGTGACTTAATTACCAACACAACATTCCACAGTCTATGTGGGAAACCAGCTTTGCCACATTTCAGCATCAGCTCAACCAGTAAGCCTGACATATGAAAATGTAACTTAGTAAATGAATAAAGCTTAATGCTCGTTGTTCTCCATGAGTTCCACTTACTTTTCCATGTAATATGACTCCAGTTTAGTGCAATCGCTCCCAAAACCCATCTGTGCCATAAATGCCTGCACCATGGGGTTAGACTTCCTAATGACGGTCAAAATGATATGCAATGACTGCAATGATTTGAAGCCAAGGAAACACACTTTTGATGCTTCTCAGGGATATTACCAGCAAGTGAAGTCAACCTCATCTCCTCCCAGGTGCACATGGGAGTCGGGAAAAACAGATGTCACCTCTTTAAAGAGGCCACTCATGAACTGGTAGCTGGAGCTCAGAGTTGGGTTGAGGGGTCCAAACAATCCAGAGGGAACATCACCCTTGTAACAAGGAGTAAGCAAGTCTGGTTGCCCTGGGAACAAAACATCATCAGTGTGGATAGAGCCCAGTCCTGCACCATAACACAAATGTTTACAAAACAGATTAAGCCCACAAATTACTTCAAGGTTAAGTAAAGTCTGTGACTAGAAATTCACACTATGTCTGCCTGTCAGAATGTGTGTCATACCTTTACCCCATGATAGTGTGTGTCCTGGAGAGTCAAATTCTGGCACCACTCTAATTCCTCTCAGTCTTGCATGAGCAATTATCCGCCTCACATCTGACTGCGTGTAAACGTGGGTCATTGGATGGAAGGCTCCCTGAAAACAAAGTTATACATAACACAATGGTGCAGACATATACCATAAGCACAACTTTCTTAATTGTTGTATTGACACAATAACTCATTATGATCTGGACTTAAATCTCAAATGCATGTTATTTCACATGTGGCATTAAGAAAGTAGAATAAATACAAGGGCCAAGGTTTTGTGGTAACATTTCCCATGAGTTAATATTCATTAGATCTTCAAATGCTGGTGTCAGCAAGAGACAAATGGATGACCTTGTTGCTGAGGTCAGGATAAGTGAGGCTCTGGTAAGGAAAGGAAGGATCATCAACAATGTGCCAGTGAAACACATTGAATTTACTATAGGCCATGGCATCCTGCACAGAAAAAAAGAATAAGAAGAATTGGGTACATATTGTTTCCTTTTACATGTCAATAGCTGTACCTTGGTGTTTACGAGTATATAGAAAAGTAACCAGAGTTACCAGAGTATTCAGAATAGAGTTCACAGGTAAATAGTGCCTTGAAGTGTCAAGCAAAAGACCTCTAAACTGGAAGCGTGGAAAATCCTCGATTTCGGTCTTATTGACAAAATACTGCAGAATAAAAATAAAAAACATAAATTAATAATAATAAGTGTGGAAATGTTCACCATAATTAAGATTTGATAGATTCTACATATATGTACTTACAGTGTTGGAATCATCTTGGTACACTAGCTGACTGAAGGATTCCAGACCTAATTTTAGAGTGTAAGAGATAGTGTTCATATCTTATTACTATTCTAAATTTTGCCCTAAACATATCAGAATTTTTTAACCTTACACCACTTTCTTTTGTTGCGTTACTAACTGCAGCCAGGAGATTTCAAAGATCAATTATTTTGTCTTGTGAGTCCCTGTGTTTCAAAGCACTCAACATCCAACAAGGTCACAACAAACAACACAAGAGTCCAATCATGGATTCATTTGTTGCCTTGGAGACAAAAGACCAGCATTCAATATGACAAGAAAGATGGAGGGGGTATCTACCTCTCAGTGCTCCCCACACTGATTCTGCTCTTAAGACTGCTTGACCTGCCTTCACTGTCAGGTTATCTGAAGAGGAAAGAAGAAAGACACATGTAGAGTCAGTAATTTATAGTAGATGTTTGTGTCCTTGGATGTGCCATGCCCTTCTAAAGAACTGTTATAATACAATTGGATATATTTAAAAGAAACACTTACAGCTTTCATCTGAGCCTTCATCAGGGTAACCATCACATCCACCTTTTCTGACGCTTACTGACAGTATGAATGGTTTTGGTTCAGACCAAAAGTCATTGAATCCTGGCCCCCAATAAGGCCAAATAAAGAAATATTTGTGAGATAAACACACACACACACACACACACACACACAAATTATATTATATTATAATATAAAGCAATGAAAAGTAAAGAAACAAACTAGATAAGCATAAGCAACACAGCTGCCCTTAATAAACTTAAATAATCTAAACACCCACAAGCATAACCATAAAAAAGTGTTAGTGTTGAGAATGGTCAGCTGTCTGAGTAGCGTCCAGTCAGCAACGACCGTGTGTCCAGAAACTGTCCAATAATGAGCAGGCTACATAATGACTGAGAAATTGAGCACGTCAGCAGAAAAGCTACAGTTCGTAATTGTTACAGTTCTAAAGCGCACCAATTTGACAGGCGTACCTAATAAAATGGTTAGTGAGTGAAAGTAGACTGATAGTTGATTTTAGTAAGAAGCCCCCCTCTGCTGTTAGAGAGTATTTGGGGATCATAACTGATGATAAATTAACTTTTGAATCATATATTGATTCTGCATTTCAAGGTTTTTATTCTTGTGTTATTCAGTCTGTTTTCTTTTATTTTCTGGTTTTGGTCCCTGTCTATGAAAAAAGGAATAGGTTTGAAAGGAAATTGTTAGAGCTTGCAGTAAATTAGCAAGCATAAACTTGGATGATCTCTCTCACAAGTTTATAGAATTAGAGCCACATAGAAGTCCAAGGCAATTCAAGGCAGTTCAGGTTGCTTCCACCTGGTATAGGACCACCTGGTATTGAATAATGTTCATTTATCTGTGTAGATTAGTCTGTATAGCCAGTAAAGCTTGTATATTATTTATTATCGTCGCTGTATAGGTAATAACTGTAGCCTAACTTGCAATTTTGGCAAATACCAGCTATAACTCTCCATGTATTACTGAACCTTAAACTCAGGCTACGAGTTATCCTTACCTGTTCCATGTGTAAAGTCAGGGAAAATGAGTTCGAAGTATCTTTTGAAAGCAACATCCAGGACAGAACAACCACTTTGCGCAACGGAATCATTCGCGTAGTTAAAAGTGAATACCCGAGGACTTAAAAGGTATCGTTCCGTAGACTGAGCAATTTGTTGTGGCATTGGCCAGACTCCACACACCTGTTCCACTTCACTGTAAATAACAATAAAGAACAAGAAACGCAAAAGCGTAATCTGTGCCTGGGACATTTTTATAGATATATTTAGCCTATTTTAAAGCATTACAAACCGTATATCTGAGCGGTCGGACACAACACCCAGGTAACTGCCGAAAATGCAAGCCTTACTGCGAGATCATATGACAGAAGTCAGCTGATCCATCTGTATTCTTTGGCGATTGTCTTTATTTTGTGGGTAAACTTTAATAGTGTGAGAGTCAGGGCGTACAGTTGCCTGTGTATCGCGTATTTTATTATTGTGATCTGAAACAGTCAAATGCTGCTTATTAAATGACCTTTATTACAATAAATAAATGCCTGTAAACATTGCACGAGTGTCTGAAACGAAAGCACTAGAGGGCGCATTTAGGATTTTTTTTTCATTTTCATTTAAAAGTCAAATATTTGCAAATGCCGGTGAGCTACTTTAGAAACCGAAGTTAAATATGCGTGAATCTTATTGTTTAGAGCGCTGTACTCAAGCGAGTTTTTGACAAAACATGAAAACAGTTAAAATAAATAAATACGAAGAGAAAAATAAGTTTCGTATGAGTCACTGAACACTAACAGTCCAGTTGAACATAGATTTGTTTTAGTATATTTTTTTCCACATTGTTTTATAATCTCCAGAAGTCCTTGAAATTTTTTAATATTAATTTTTGAATGCCATTAAACAGTTAATTATTAGTTTTAGATATTTTCGTTACCCTGTCTGTAAGCTTAGTATACAAATGTTGCTATGCTCAACAGAAAAGTGTCGGTGGAACATTGATTTAGAGTTTTGCATTAAAGATGCATTACCTTAAAGACAAATGGTGTATTCAAATTTTCATGGTTTGATCTTTTAGTGAATTCCAAAAACTTTGACTTAAAGGAAAGGGTCAATTGTCCTTCTTTATACTATTGGTGGTGTTCCCCGAAACAAGACACTAACACTGAATAAGAGCTAAAGCAAAGCATTCCTTCTGATCACTCAGCATGGTGACCATGGCAAGAAGCTTGTGTTCAGTGTTCAGTGGATTCCAAAAAAAAACCAAACTTAAAAGTACCTTCTAACTAAGGTTTTAATTTAATGTGTCCTCAGGGGGAGTTCTTACTAAAACCTATAGGTTAAAGATTTTTCACTCGACTATACACACAATTCTACCTCACAGTGAATGATAACTTCAAGTCAACACATGGCCTCACACACTTTGTGCAAAAGCAGTTTCCTGCCCAGTCCCTGCCCTTTACCTTACCTAATCCTGTTATTGTTCCATCCAATTCATGCTTCCTAACCTAATGGGCTTGTCTTCTGGCTTACAAAATGCCTATGTGCAAGTGATGGCTCTAAGTTCCTTTCATCTGTGAGTTCTCAGCTCTAGACGTCCTACACTCCATGGGTGTGACATCACCACGAAGGCCCCCATGCCGCAAAGTCACTGAAGGGATTAACAAGTGCAAGTGAGGCAGCCCAAAATGATTCATGCCACACTCATTTCACATTGCGCTGGTTATGACACAGTGGGAGTTATGCACTCCTAGGACTAAGCGTGATTCTCACAGTTTCACCCTAACCGCCCTTAAAGGGCTGGGTTCCCTCCTTTCCTAGAGGCAAAAAGTTACCTGATTAAAAGAAGCACTGGAACATCCATCATTTTACTGAGCATCTTCTGTTGCTTCCAAAAATCACACAATTCAGCCATATATATGAAATTCACATGAGAAAGCATAACAGTACAAGACACAATATATTTTTGAGTGTTGCCTATGAAGGCCTGTCTCTTATGGGGCTGTAGACAGGGAGAGGTGATCTCTAATCCTAAGGTGAACAAGTGGTGTCAATTCACCTTGCCACTCCTAAAAAAACGACACTCTTTCATACCCTTTGACTCATATTTCTCTGTCGCTATTTCTCTGACTGATAATTAAAATAAATACTTGTGCCTTCTTCAGGGCGTTGCCTCTACTGGATGTATAACTTGCTCATTTCCAGAGTCTTTGCTGTCAAATCAGGTAATTTTCATAAGAAGACTTTCAGCACAGAGACTCTGCAAGACTTTATCTTTAAAGGACTTTATATTTTGCAATACAATACTGTGACTTCATGGTAAGTAGATGGGTCAAATATTCTATTTTTCAATTGTTAGGTTTTTTTATATATAATAATGGTAATATTTGCCCAAAAGAACTGCTGCAAATGACAGAATTATAAAGATAAGATACGTAAAACATCGATCATTATAAAACATTCAAACAGTTACTCATTCTTACTGAGCTAAATTGGCAGCAAAGTGAATTTAAATGATCTCCAACAGCTGCATAAGATCAAGAGTGTTATATTATTAAAATTTCACACAATGAAAGTGAAGAACCTCTTGAAATCCTTAGGTTTTTATTATTATTATATTTGTATTATAGTTGTTTGGACTGCAAATATATGGATTTAAATATCCAGGATCAAAAAATTATTTGATTCATTTAATAAGAAAATGAATACATAAAAGTTTGACTTAGGTATTGTTTACTGTGTGTATCTCAGGTATGTGTTCTGCAAGCATTATTTGTATATTAAAATAGCTCTAATACAGGCACGACACCATCATTTACTCTCACTACTGTTGCTAGGAACAAGAGGAACAAGAAGTGTAAACAGCAAAGCTTGGCAGCTATTACATAAAGTCTTCCACCCCCCCCCCCCTCACCCCCCGACTGTCTATTGCTCTATCTATCTATTTATCTATCGATATATCTAGTCGTTCCTTGCAAAAACAGCTAACAAGATTAGAACTACATACAAATTTTAAAGTGAAAATCTGCAAACTAGGGTCAATACATTTAGACAAAATTCACATGTAGATTCAGATCGACATGTTTTATTCTACATGTGAGAACAGAGTCTCAGTCAGCGCCTATAGCTTAATAGAAATGCATTAACTACAATAAAGAAAATGTTTATAAAGATTATTATTATTATTATTATTATTAATAATAAAATTTGGTATCATGCTATTTTGTTTATATACTTATTGACAGAGACAGAAACACGCCTTTTCGCCTTTTATGAAGTCACCTGAAATAGGTGACTCAGCCAAAGACTCCACCCTTCCTCGCGCGTACCTGCGAAACAGACTTCCAAGTCCCTGCTGTCTTTTAGAAGAAATTTGTCTCCCACCATTATCGCTGGCTTCGCTGCCACCGATAATTGCCTTTTGGTTCAAATTTACCGTATCTTCACAATGAGTCTGGTATCAGAGAATGTCTTTATGTCGGCTTTACAGCCCAACTCGGCGGTCACCACTTACGCGGTTCCGTCCGAACTTCATCTGGGACAATCGGGATCCCTTTCGGGCGATGCGGCAAGAGCTAAGCGGGTTCAGCAACAGGTGGCTTTGAGGCTCGCGGAGAAATCCACGCTGCCGAGACAGAATGGCTCTACGTCTCAGTACGCAACGTCAGGTGAGTCACAGTTTATCTTTTTCCCTAACCTTGACTTCTTTCTGCAACGTTGGTTTATGTAATTGTTAGTCACTAAAGTCAGTGGTCCTAGGGGATTTCTAGCAAAATATGCCCAGACAACTTTAATAGCACTGTTAGCACCACGGATCCTTTCGCTGCTTGATCGGTGGGCTCTGCCTGTTTGTTTGTGTGGATGAATTCTGCTAACATTACCAACCAAATTAAGTATTTATTGTATTGTATTATCTCATTCATAGTGTAGCCTAATATATGAATATTTCGTGATCTGTAACTGTTCGTGGTGACTTAGACTTGAGCAGCATGCCAACGTTCCTATGGCCGTGATAAACCAAACCGACATAAATAGCGTGGATCCTTCCAGTTCCAGTATCAGTATCAGTTACTTTGAGTTGATTGATAGAATTGTCTGATTTTTAAAGAATTTATTTGCAAATAATGCTAGAAAATAAGTATTTGGTCACCTACAAACAAGCAAGATTTCTGGCTGTCACAGACCTGTAACTTCTTCTTTAAGAGGC
>JAOXYF010000007.1:3162839-3187933 GCA_028565775.1 Sternarchorhynchus goeldii | reverse complement strand
GAATTTCCTTGGTTTAAATTAGAAGTTTTTTCAAAGCATGTGTGTGTGTCTGTGTTTAGCCCTCACTGAACCCCTATAGCAAGTTGACAGTAGCACAAGAATGATGGTGTGTGTTGTATGAGTGTGAAATTTTCCAAGTCCTTCACATCTCTAAGCAAACAGACATGCTCATGTACAAGTCTCTCAGTATATGTCATCATATGACTCATGTTTATGACTCGTGTTGAATATCATTATTGCTGATAAAGTCTATGATCAGTGTAATGTGATTTAATGGGGATCTAAATAAACTGGCCCACTGACTCTCTCTTGCCTTGGACAGGCCCAGCGTGCATCTCAGCAATCCAGCGGCTACTCCGGTGGCTATTCGTCTCGCTCTGCTATGGACTTCACCCACCGGGCACAGATGAGCAGAGGGGCCGCCGCAGGCCTGATGTACAACCATGAAGACATGGGTGGTACGGGCGGTATGGGTGGCATGGCTGGAATGGGCACTATGAGTGGTATGGGCACTATGAGCGGTATGGGCACTATGAGTGGTATGGGCACTATGGGCGGCGGTTACCAAAGCAACCAGTCTCACCAGGTCACCACCATGAGGTCCACCATGAGCCGCCCGGGCCCAGACATGGAGTCTGTGTCCATGCGGTCCATGCGGATGCAGCAGCTCCCTCAACAGCAGATGTCGACGTGGGTAACGCAGGACGGCAGCGAAGGGAGCTTGGTGTCAGACCAGGACGCCGCGTTCATGAGGCAGGAGGCGGCCGGCAGCATGAGCAATGGCTACTCCTCCACCTACCCTCGCTCAACCATCTACTCCACCAGCAACAGCTTCGGCGGCGGAGGCGGCGGCGGCGGCGGCTTCGTCCAGACCTCCACGACCATACCAACCATTAAACGCTCCCTCAGCTCCACGCTGTCTCGCGGCGGAGGCGCTGTGGTCGGCATGGAGGAGGAGGCCTACGTCCGGCAGAGCTACAAGGGCCCCTCGCAGCGCACCATCAACCGCATCACACAGCGGCAGGTGCGCAACTCCATGTCTGGTAGCAGCATCCAGGGAGGTGGCGGAGGAGGAGGTTTCGGGATAACCGGAGGCTTCTCCCAGAGCTGTATGGGTATGGGAACAGGAAGGCTGTCCCGGGCCGCCTCAGTGAGAAGCATGATGAGCGTGGGCAAAGGCAAGGATGTGTTCGACGGCCCAGATTTATCATGCAGCATGCTCGATGGGTGAGGAAAAAAAACCCACGTATATACATGCATGCACACACACATTCACACACATACACTGTCAGACACGTACATTTGCATAAACTAGGGAATAATTTTATTTTGCACGATAGGTGAATTGATTCCAACCAAGAAAATACCATGTTAAAAGCTTGCAAATGAGCACAAACCTACGAAGGTGGTTTAAAAATAATACACAAATGATTTATAGGTGGTAAATCAAGTTCATTTTTATATTTAATGCTTTTGCAATTATTCTGGAATAAAATATTAGAAAAGTGCTACTGGCAAAATACACTTAGACTTGAGGACTGCTAAATGACAGGGGTTTTGAACCATAAAACCCAGTACTGAACTTGGTAATTTTTAAGTATTGAGTGTTGCCAGCAACACATTTAGTTTATGATATTTTAAATATGATTATCTCCATAAGATAACTATTTGAGTGTTCCACTGTACATGTAACCAGCAACTTGAAGACAACTGGCTTCCTAGTTTGAGGGGTGTTCAGTTATTTGTATAATGTTGTAAGTACACACCTTCGCAAGTAACAATTTAGAGGCATTATAGAAGTTTTTAATGTCCGTAATTAAATAAATATACTCCCATTTATCAAACAAAACACAGCAAGAAAAATCTGTTCCTAATAATTACAATAGCAAAGTAAATTTTCCTTTGAAACACTATTAATGAATACCATGAAACATTCCATATGTTTTCAGTCATGGAGATGATGATTGCCGTATTTTTGTATGTTTATTCTAGATATGGAAGATCCTACCTCCACTTAAATTATTTTTTTATTGCTGAGTTTTGTATTATTAGTAGTGCATTTGTAACAGTCTTAACAGTGTAACAGTCTTAACAGTGTAACAGTCTTAACAGTCTGTAACAGTAGTTTTCTACTACTCAAATATAATTTCCCAAAACATTTCCTACATGTAGTCTCCAGTCTGGTGATATTTGCACAAGATAAAATGTCTCGGGTAATATTACATTAGATACAGTGCTTTCAGTGCACGGATATCGACAATATATTATGACAAGATATGTCATAATAACGTTTGAACCCGCCACACTGGTTATTGCTTTGGTCACACATTTTATAGATTCACTTTCACTCAGATAGCTGCTGAATATTTGTGTGTGCATGTTTATTTGATGTTGCCCAACAGTGTGTGTGTTGTGTGTTGTGTGTGTGTAAAAAATGAAGAGTAAGACTGCAGGGTACACACCCAAACCAGTCAATCCAACTTATTTGACACGCCCAGACAAAAAAACCCCACTTCCCACAGAACAAGCCCTACACACTCAAATACACATACACAAAAAATATCTTTGGCTTTGATCAGATGACAGTAAAACAGTCAATTGATTCTCTCAGTAAATGTTACTTTTTTAATAGATTTGTTTTTTGCAAAAGACTAACTTTCAAGTCCATACAAATCATTCTTAATATAAACAATACAAAATGAATATTAGATTAACATAATTTGTGTGGAGAGTGAAGGTGAGCTCTTATCGATAACTGTTTTTGATAAGATTGTAGCAAATCTCTCATCTGTCATAATGTGTCACACAGACTTAATAGTCTGGACATGGCAACTGCTTTGTCCTATCTGGACTCATCAGAAGAAGATCTCCAGGTTCTGGGGGCTGCTTACATCCAGCATGAGTGCTATAACAACAATGAAGCAAAGATACAGGTAAGAACTGGCGACATCTTAGCCACAGTAATGTCATTTGGTAAAAGTCTTTACTTTCATGGGATAACTTTTATTTCCTGGGATAACTTTGTTTCGTGGAATAATAATATGTTGAATAAGGATTTTTGAAGTGAATGCTTGGACTGGCTCTTTCCCACTCTCTCTTCTCTCTATCTCCTTTTCTCTCTCATCCTGGGTCTGTCCTTTAGGTGAAACAGATGAACGGTATAAACGCACTGGTGAACTTGTTCACCAGCAGCAATCAAGAGGTGCAGCGCTATGCTACCGGAGCATCCAGGAACCTCATCTATGAGAACATGGAGAACAAAGTGGCCCTCATTGAGGCAGGAGGAATCCCCAAGCTTGTGGAGGCCCTCCAGGGGTCTGATGACGAACTGTACAAGAACATCACTGGTAAGCACCGTACATCATAGTATATCAGTAAAAATATAAGAGTATTTACTATAACAGGTGACATGCATGAATTTAGGATTTGTGATCTCAGTTTCAGTGAGCAAACTGCAAACAAAACAGGCAAAAGTATGTGAATCTGTAAGTGGTTGATGTTGGTCTGTTTGCCAACTTGCACTCTTATCACACAAATAGCCTTGAGCTGGACTAGCAATCAATACAGTGCATTTAAACTCTGAACCACCATTCGTGGGTGTGGTGAGGGAGACATGGTGATAACGGTTATAACATAATAAAATCGTACACAACACAATTGGTGTTTTGTAACTGTAACCTAGAAAGAACTGATGCTCAGTTAGGACACCACAGTCCAATCTGTAAAAGAGTGGCTGCTTTCATTTGGCTGGAAGCTTTTGGCATACAGTACATCCCCATTGCTTATTTAGCACATTACCCAGCATACAGATAAGATGAGATCAGTGAGCAACAAAAGACCATTTTATAAGCAGTGTATGAGATGAGAATTAAGAAAAGTCTCTCAGGTCTGAAAGTGCTCCCAGGCAGAGCAATGAAAAAATTACTTAACATAGCAAGTAATGATTTCAGCAAGTAATGGTTTCATCAAGTAATGGTTTCATCAAGTGCCCCTATTGTTCTAGTTTTGTGTGTGTGTGTGTGTGTGTGTGTGTGTGTGTGTGTGTGTGTGTGTGTGTGTGTGTGTTTGTGTATGGGTGTTCACTGGGGCGTTGGCTGAGCTGTCTAAGCAGAAGGAGCAGTGCTGTCTGAACTTGCATGCTTGACTCATAGCAAACTCTCGAATCGGTCTCTTGTGAGAATAAGATGTGTGATTGGGTACTGGGGATACCCACTATATTTCTCATTCAGCAGTTCACTGCCATATCATGGCATTGTGTCATTTTCTTGAACAGATACTGTACAATCATGAATCAGATGTTTTCTCTAGCCAGTTGTTTTTAGAAACTGTACATGACTCTGCATGATTATCTTACAGATGTTTTCTTTTACATATTTTTCCTATTACTCTTCTCTGGAAATTCAGCCCAAAACAGCTGATCATCAGATCCAGTTTTTCCAAAAGCACAGAAACACAAAATTCATTAGATGGAAGATCAAGTATCACACTAAACACTCTGGATCTCATTTAAGATAATCTTGCCACTCTAACACTTTTAGGAAATTGGCCCTTTGTGGATAAGATCATTAGAAAATAGGATGACATCCTAAATGGTCCTAATGGGGACAGATTAAACATTATGATAATACAAGTCAGCATTTTTTGTTTGAATTATATGTTCATGAAACAAAGATCTTTTAGCAAGTTCTCAGCTTTGTAGTGGAATTGTAATGGACGTTTATCCTTATTAATTAAAAGTACAGTATAGTTTTTACTCTTCTTTATGCAGACACCTGGCGTGTGTTTCTGACACATGAGTTGGCTTAAAGTGGCTCAAATCAGTAACACTACTTTTCTCTTACATTCCCTTGTTTATCTCCTCACCCCCTCTCCCAATCATCTCTGCAGGAATTCTGTGGAATCTCTCTTCTAAGGACAATCTGAAGGATAGACTGGCAAGGGAGACTCTTTCTAAACTCACTGAGCAGGTGTTGATCCCTCTCTCTGGCACTGGAGAAAGAGACATTATCGAGCTCAGCCCCTCCGAGGCAGACATTTTCTGCAACACCACTGGCTGCCTCAGGTGCTTTCACACACCCAAATATGCAAGAATGCAAATACATTTTCCCCTTGACAATCCAGTATGGCTGTAAAAAGTATTATATAATCTTTCCAAAACTGGCAAATGCCTTATTCTCACTGTCTCTAACTTCCACCTCTGTCTGTGTACATGTTTTTATGTATACCTAATTGTAATAACTGACCAGTTCTACAATGCTCACTCGTACACACACATACTTACACACACACTCAATAACTCTCCCATCCTATCGCTGTAGGAACCTAAGCTCGGTAAATGAAAGAACTCGTCAACAGATGAGGGAGATGAATGGCCTGGTTGGAGCTTTGGTGGGCTACATTGATAAATGTCTGATGGACCACAGAGCAGGGGACAAGGTTAGCAGTTCAGTCATGTCATCTGAATGTACTCATGTACATTTGTGTTTCTACAAGCAGATCAAGTTTATACTTTAGTTGGAAAGCATGTGCTTCAGTGTAGGTGTATTTACTGTAAAACCCATGTTACTCATGTTAATTGATGCACATATCAGACTTTGAATATTTAACATTTAGAAGTTTAACATTTAGAAGTTTAATTTTTATTCTTTTGATAACAACATAGTTTCAACAATATGAATTTAAATGTTGCCCAACAAAAGAGGAAGTACATGTTGAACAGCAGATTTCAGTGCCGAAACCCTCCTTGATGATAACGTGTAGAAAAGCTATTATTTTATATTCATGCCTGAATTTGCATCATAAGATTCTGCACTTGTCTGACCCTGAAGTTGAATTAGTTAAATAAGCATTAATTGGGACTCCTTTTGTGGCAGGGAGTGGAGAACTCTGTGTGTGTGCTGAGGAACCTGTCCTATCAGCTGTACAGTGAAGTCCCCCCCTCAGTCCAGATGCGCCTGGAGGGGCCCAGTCGTGCTCAGGCCTCTTCCCGAGGAGAAGCTATTGGCTGCTTCACTCCGCAGAGCAAGAAAGCCAAAGATGTAAGAGCCATTTTACCCTTCTGGAATAGTCCATACAGTTCTATCATTCAACTGAGTTTAAGTAGACTCAGTTCAGTTCAGTTCCCAAGTTATGTGAGTGTATATTTTAAATAATTTATGCCAGTCTCAAGGAACAGTGAAAACTGTTTATTTTCATTTCTAGTCATGTGTTTGGGCAACGTGGTTTTGTCAAACAGTGAATTCACATAATTGGCTTAAATTGATGGTGGGTCTTCAGCTGCATTCTGGTACATGTAGATTTGAGCATTACTGTCCTTCCTGACCGTCAGAGCCAGAGTAAGGACCTGTCTACATTTACTGAGGTGGCTCGGGAACCGGTAGGCATGGAGTGGCTATGGCACCCGAAGGTGGTAGGGCTGTATAACCGCATTCTGCAGTTTTGTGAGACCAACCCCACCACCCGAGAGGCTGCCGCCGGAGCCCTGCAGAACATTACAGCTGGGGACAAGCGGGTAAGACGTACAGCGCCCTCCTTGACTGCTGCCTGGAGCTAGAAGTTTTGTTGAATTTAGGCATGTATGTTTCTGAAGGCTTGGTTATCTCATGTGCCCCTTCCCCTTTCTCACCTACAGTGGGCCGCCATCCTGAGTCGTGTTGCCCTAGAACAGGAGCGCATAATGCCTGTGATTCTAGATAATCTCAGGACAAACAGCGATCAGGAAATGCGTTCTCTCACTGGTTTCCTCAGGAACCTGTCCCGTCATGCCAAGGACAAGAACGACATGGGTAATTCCATCTTCCCTGCTTAGACTCCATATAGGCTCCATACAGCAAAACAGACGTATATGAGAAGCATTGAAGTCCCGAGTATCGCGCTCATTAAAGAGCTCTGTTCTCTGCTTATCCCGATTCAGCCACGAAAGTGGTGAGCAGCTTGGTGACCAAACTGCCAAGCGATGGGTTACAGAAGGAGCCCTCCAGCGATGTGGTTGTAAACATTTGCGGTGCCCTCAACAACCTCGTAACTAGTAGTGAGGTGGCAGCACGCGACATCACATTCTTTGATGGAATACCCAAGCTGGTGGGCATCAAGGATTCTCATGATAACAGGTAAGAGCCCCAGGCCCACTGTGACAAGAACACTTGAGCTTAACATGTTTAAAGGCTGCCCACACCTGGTTCTCAGAAAAGAAACATTCTCTTCACAGTCATGTGGGGCATGTTCTTTTTCTAATCATTTTGTTCTTTTTACTTTTAGTGCTGGAAAAGCAAAGGCAGGCAAGGCTGCATCAACTGTCCTGTGCAACATGTTCCAATATAAGAAACTACACAAAGACTACAAAAAGGTAATGTACACATTACAGATACGTTAATTCTCAAGCCTGTAAATAGAAGCTGCAATGCATCACAGACTTTGCATCGTACTGAGTAGCTGCTTCAACTGAGACTATGTAGACTCAGTTCAGTTCAGTTCCCCTCTAATGTGAGTATATATTGTAAAGTGCTTATGCCAATCTCGAGGAACAGTGAAAACACTGAAAGTCCAAACACGTAATTGGTTAAACTTTGTCATGGCTGGCCCTAGCCGTGGGCTTTCAGAGTTAGGTACATTTAGATTGTGGTGGGTGGAGGTTCATAGTACAGTTGTATACAGAGCTTGGTTGTATTGGTATAAATTGCCTGCCATAGGGCTTTCAGAAATCTTTCGAAAAATAAAATGCCAATATATAACTGTCAACTTAGAAAGCTCCTCCCTCAGATATTGTGCATGAATGTGTTTGCTGAGCAACTGTGTCTGGGGTTACTGTGCATCATTTTCTCTACCCTGCCCTGCAGTCATTTTCCAGCTTCAAAAGGACACATACACACACACACACACACACACATGTAAAAGGGTAAATATGCACATGCACACAAACGTGCACACACACACACACACACAGGGCGTTCTCGAGCTTGATCCTGCTACAACAGGTGACGGCACACCCCAGACATGTCAGGTGACTTCCTCATGAGCGTGTTTGAGCACACCACAGTATGCCTCCATTTCACAAACCTGCCTTTGTCTGTGTGAAGAAACAAATTAGGAACTAAAAAAATGTGATGACTGAAATGGTTTCAGAGGTAATTCTAGCCTCGCTGTGGCATCTTATGTGAATTTGCTGAGTAGAGTGACTTATATGGTGAAATACAACAATGTTTGTTTGTCATCCATTTTGTTTTATGCTTGCATTTGTGCATTCTGTTTATTACCAGTCATACACACCTTCATACTGTAGAGTTTAATCATACCTTACCGTGCCCAGGTGATCAGTAGTTGCATTGTCTCTTATTGTCTCTTATTCGCATTAACTAATATGTCTTTTATTGTTATGTATTTTACAGAAAGGATACGAGAGACGGGACTTTGTTGACCTCTCTGTTTAAACCAGCACTGTGTGGATGTGCGTGTATGTAAGCTGTTCTGTAAACAAGGGAGGTTGTGAGAGAAGAGCACCCTGAAGCTGAATCCAGCCGTTGTCTTTCTCCTACTCCTCTCCGTGTCTCTCTTCCACTGTTTAGCATTTGGCCAAATCAACACTTACAGCCTCCAAATACAGAAACAACTGGAGTACATTCAAACAAACCGCTTGATTTTGATGTTGGACTTTAATGATGGAGGATGCACCTTAACCAAGCCTTCTTGACACTTTTCATCTTCTTAAGATTTTTTTGCACAATACAATACTGACCACTCACAGCATTATGCAGGCTACCCTTCACAGGTCTGTTACTCTGCAAAATGTATTTTCTTTAATAACATAAAGATAATATCTGTCAGTCTAGGGGATAATTTTTTAAAAATATTTTTAATTGTAAAGTCATGACATGATGTTTTTGTTCTTGAGCATCAGTGGTGTCTGGGCAAGAGTGTTGTGGGATTTACTAATAAGAAGCAAGGTGAGCAGTGAGAGGCAGTGTGTGCTGTCTCCTGCTCCCAGATAAGAGCTTTTAATAAATGTTGGTTTGTATGCAGAATGAAAGTGCATTCCATATTTCTACATGACATTCTGTACTATATCCTATTCATGAATTAAGATTAATTTATCTAAGCAGTAAAAGATTACCTAGTCCACCAGCATTATCAGCATAAACGTACCTCAGAGATGATCATAGCTCTTGCTCTGAGGTCTGACGTGGTACAAATTCATTACTTCTTCTGGATGACCATAGTGGTGTTGCAAAGTATCGGTTACTTCTATGCTGATATTAGGTTAAAAGTTTTTTATTTTAATTAGTTGCATGAAGAATATATTATTTGATTTGTGATCTTTGTTTGTGGGTATTTCTTACATTTCTGGGCAACACTGGAGTGAAAGGAAGGAAAAGGAAAAATAAATCACCAAAGGAAGTTTAATGTAACACTAACATTTTGTAAGAAAACTGCTGTAATGTGTGACATTTTAAAGGTAATAATAGATTCAGTTACATAACTGCAAAATGGTACAATGAATGTGGTAACTTGCCCAGAGCAAAGTGTTTCTATTTACAGGTTGTTTCTTATTGCTTAAACTGAATGTTTCATTCACACTGACTGGCTGGTGTAGGTATATATATTTAACCTGGTGTACATTAAATTGCTCTTTACATTTTATAATTCTTTTTTTCAATATTATGATTTTGATTAAAGCGATTTTGTAGATGACTTTTTATTCACTTCATTCTGCCAAATTGTACAGCAAGATTTTACCAGGTTACTCTTAGCAAAAAAAATGGATCACTTGTTCATTTAGGTATTATCCCTTTTCTGTTTGTTTCATGTCTCAATGTAAAACATGGAAAACACATCGTTAAATTTCATTCAATGCTGTGTTAAAGACAAAATAAATAAAGGGAAGTTCTAACTGGATTTTGGCATAATTGATTTAAAAGAAAACCAAAGTGTGCCATTAGGGAGTGGCTGAAAATCCCTAATGATCCCTTCCCTTCTGTGCTTCCCTCCTTCCCAAACCTCTTCTTCTCTGTGTGGAGTGAGCCATGAATCTCACAATACAGCCCTGTTTACATACTTTGTCCCTGCTCAGACATGAACCCCCAACCGAATCCCCTTCCCCCAGCACCTCTGTAGGAACACGTGATTTATATGGTCTGGTCTGTAACAGCAGGCAATATATATCAATGCTTTTTAGGTGACGCAATGTTTAGTGCCCATGGTTGTTTTACCCCACATATGGCTTGGGGCTGACACATCTGTTACTAAATTACAGGGTACATATTCTCATACGCAGTCAATTGCAAAGAAAGTCTTCAGTGTTGCATATATCTTCTAGGACCTTGTCCACCATACTTATTCTTAAAAGAGTAGTAATAATGTATTAAAATT
Organism: Sternarchorhynchus goeldii; assembly: GCA_028565775.1. Classification (NCBI taxonomy): domain Eukaryota; kingdom Metazoa; phylum Chordata; class Actinopteri; order Gymnotiformes; family Apteronotidae; genus Sternarchorhynchus; species Sternarchorhynchus goeldii. The sequence continues at coordinate 3,177,571 of JAOXYF010000007.1, read as the reverse complement.
CCATGCACACTGAACAGAATAATCCAGTTTTGCATATTACTAACAGTTATGTATGACAGAATATCAAAATGTGGCAACATATTCAATTATACAAGCATTCAGATTGGATAACAGCTGAAACGCTTTAACTTTACTGCCCTCTGTAGGTAAAAAAAGGCACTGCACCTGGACGTGCAATTGTGCTTTATCTTGTTGCAAGATAGCTGGTACATACGTAAGAACCAGGCAGGTCATACATGTAAAATGAATCCCAAGAATATCAAAAACCTACAATGTATTAGCTTTACAAGAAAAATGGCCAATGGAATCTTAAAAATAACATTTTATTGAAATACATACAAATATAACATGGCTTGATTTGTGAGGGGATGCACAGGGCGACCATCCTCCCAGTAAAAAAAGGGAAACTTCACCTTAGAAAACAGACAACCCCATTCTGAATCCCTTTTGATCAGTATTTTAAACATATTCTTCAAATTATGATCAGGGCAAAAATATTAACCTCCACTCTGAAAGCAAACAGTAGGGGCAAACTGACTTTCCTAACCTCTTCAGTGAAGCATTTGGTTGAGCACGTACAGGGATAGTTCAGATTCAGGGATAAACCAATCATCATTCATCTTTTTTTTTTTTTTTTACAATTCAGTCAATGCAAATATATGTACATCAGTAACTAGGCATGAAATGTTACATAGTGCACTTACTTCCAGAAGGTAACATCTGTATGCAGGAACTACAGGACAGCTGAAGACAAAGTTTTTTTGTTTGTTTGTTTTCCTTTGTTTCAGCAGGTACAGAGGTGTATGACATAAACTCTTTCAATAAGTACAATTATTATGGAAACATTCACATTCAAGCTTCAAAATTCTGAACACATTACTTTTCAAAAATGCATATAAAGCTGACCAATTAAATGATTGAGGGTTTCTGATTTCCATTGTGCCATAAACGTAACAAAGACAATAAAAGAGTGCACATGTGGATTATATGTCATCCTCAGTAACGAGACAGTAAAAGTCAGTGCGTACAGCATAACTCCTGGAGCCCAGGTCAGACACATCTATCTCTGGAGCTCTGACCTCTGACATTGGATCAGGAACTTCAGGGAGGACTGGGGCTCGGGAAACCATGGCCTTATACATGGGCAACCGTATGCCTACAGGGAAAAATAACATAGCCATTTAATATTATATGTCATACTACTAATACATTATTGATGTTGTTAGGTTATATTAAAAATGTATACGTATCAAAAACATGTCATAGAAAGAATTTATAGTTCAAAAATGTTTTTAGGTCCTTTTATGTCGAAAATTCTTATCCTAGGCTTAATGATAATTGTCATGGAGGCATTACATAAAGTATTTCAAGATGTAATGAAAGCATTTTAAAAAAATGAGTAGTTATTCGGCTGCAGCAGATCCCAACATGAGCGGTCTTACCCAGATCTCCAGCAGGGTCTGGATCTGGTCTGCAGTCCAGATAGTCTGGCTGCAGGGTGAGCATGGGGTCTCTGTCATCCTGGAGCAGAGTCTGAGGGTCTCCAGCAGACTCACTGTGGAACATGACCTTGCATGGCATGGCTAAGGCCAGCTCCTTCCAAAACCTGGACGACGGCGCCTGAGGGGCAGAGTGTTCACGCCGGTTTGTTGTGGACCGAGGGACAGAGATACTGAAGCATTGATTAGGTCCTTATGTTCCCATTCTACTTCTCCCTTGTGTGTTCTGTGTGACAAGGCTCACCATGGAGTGTGCTCCCCAGATGAGAGTGGTAATGCGTGCCTGGTGTTCCTGGAGCTGCTGGGTGATGTCCAGACTAGCATGCTTCTGTTGAGACTGGAAGATGATGAAGATGGGTTTCCTGGACAGCTCCAGCAGATGAAATAACCCCTGTCTAAAAACACAGCAACACCTCTTCGGATGGACCACCAGCTCAACAGAGACAAATCAAAAAGGTTTCCCCACATTAAAATGTCTTTGGACAAGTAAACAGAAAGTTCTGGTGGGAACCATAAATTATTTTACTTCACTAATTTCCCAAGCGTACGTGTCCTGCTTTCCGCACTTACGGGCCTGTCCATTGACCTGGCACCAGGCCTCCAGTCTCACCTGAAGTTAGTGGTGCACCACTCCTGCTCCAGGTAGGCCTGTGAGAGCACCACAATGAGCCGCCGACAGCGGCTGATGTTCATCAGTAACTCTGCAGACGGCTCTGAGCACACAAGTCACACACGCTGATTTTCCAAATCTGAACACTATGAGAAAGTATACAAACTTCCTCATGAGAAAATTATACAGCCTTGATATGTTCTTACAGAAATATTTTTAATTATGGGATTAAAAAGCACCATACAGCATTTTAACATAAAAAATATTAAAAGTAGAATAAGCATGATTTTCCATTACAACACTGTACAGGTCTAATCTAATGCTAAAAACACACATACACAAATCTAAAATGTACAAAAAACCTTTTACTGCAAATTTTGACAAGCCTGGAGCTGTAATAAATACACCTGGGTCATCAAACGCTTGAGAGCATGAGGTATTTACCTGCTCCAGGAAGGATGTTTCCGTCATTGAGAAATAGCTTATGCCCACATTTATTCTCCAGATGAGGTTTCAAGATAAAATTGACAAATTTCCGGTCATGTTCATTTTCTATATATGATATGTAGGCATCATACATTTTGCCATCTGTATAAAAAGACACAAGTTTAAAACACTGAAGTTTGATCATTGAGAGCATTAAGTCTCTATATAGCTGCTGTTTAAATATGTATTTCTTGAAGGCAACACTGAAAAATTTTTATTACCGACTTTACAGTCTTACCGCTGATTTCATAGTCTCCATAGGAGTTTTTATACCAGAGTTTGAAATTGAGGTGACATTTGGAATAGAGGAAAGCAGCCAGGACCAACACCAGGATTAAGACCACTGATGCTACCACTGCCCCACTGTGACTTGGGAAGTCTGGGTAAAAGAAAACAAAACATAAGTGCAGTCCAGTCTATTACATGTTTATATATTCATTAGCTTATACAAATGGTCTTCAATCCATTGGAATTCAGATTAAATCAGATGAAAAGGACTTCACACTATATACACTACATATACTATCTTGATGTCTTTGTAGTCCACAGAATGACCCTGACCCTGAAAAACAATGAGTGCTGGTGATCAAATCTGCTTTGTTCCACTGTCCGTTGGGCTTTCCTCAAAATTAACCAGACCAGACATAAGGGAATGTGGATTTGCGCATGGTCATCAACATGAACATGAAGGTCTTACTTGAATTCTGGAGGCTGAAAGTAGTTGTTCCATTCCAGACTTCACAAGAATAGAGACCAAAGTTGGCCTGTTCATCCAGAGTCACAGTCAGAATACTGCTCACAATCATTTGCCCTTCACTTGCAATCCTGGAAGCACACAGTAATATTACCTCATGTGACTGTGGCTGAGCCACAGTCATACCTTACCTGTGCTCCAGCAGCATGTTAAGTGTCAGGCATATACATGTCACACTTTTTTTTTACTGTGGCAAATTCTTTAGGATATATAAGAGTTTTTGTGTGTGCTTGAATAAACAGTATTTTCAGGTGCATTTACAATATATTAAAACTTCCAGCTATCACATGTGTTTGGTTAAAAAAAACAAACAAAAAAAACAGGTCACATATAAAAAAGGCCAATAAAGTTTGATGCAGCATACACTAGATACTGGACTCTAGTAGACTGCTTTACATTTCTAGTCAATTATAAGGATATTTCATCACTCTATGAAACAATTACCTTCTCATTATTTACACCTGATTGATCAGTACAGCTGTATAGAAAGGACAATAAACTAAACTAGCAAGACAGTATATTTCTGGGCACTCACCACTGAGAGGTGTTGTGGGTGAAGGACCTGTGGTTGCTGAGAGGGTGTCCATCTTTACTCCACTGCAGACTAACCTCACAAACAGACTCACTCCTGTTGTAGGCCAGCAAGGCCGTGCAATTCAGCGCGACCCTGGAGCCGAGGTCCCCCCACACCTCTGTATGAGCTCCACTGGACACAAAGTGTGGCACACCACTACAAAGTGGCTCTGGGGGGAGGAAATGGTTCCACTTTACTGAGGGGAAAAGGGATACCACTGTGTTTTGTTTACATATCTATTATAGTTTTTTTTCCCATAGCTTATAGTTCTAAAGGCAAAACGTAAACATTGAATATCTGGATGTGTGTCAGATCAGGCTAGAAGAATTACATGGAATACAAAGTTTCATAATATGAGAGGTTCTTGGTTGTGAGAAAAATGTTGTTTTCAAATATGGCTGTAAAATACAACCATATGAATGCTTCTAATAATGAAACTTTATCTAAATTATCAGGCTAATTCAGGATAACTTCCCCTGAAATAACAAACTACGATTTATATAATGTTTAACATAAATAATGAATTGCAAGAATTTTTACTCGAGTGCTGAAGTCTGTGGTATGTGTGTAAGGTTTCTTAGAGTACAATAAAACAATTAAAACAATGAAGTCTTTATTAGTCAGGCCCTGTGTGGGTGTGGAGGGGATATCTAGTCTCACCAAAACAGAGTGAAACCTTATTCTCCTGAACAGGTGAGACTGATACTCATGGCCTTTGCTACATGTTCCATTTTCATTTCATTTTAGCACTCTGCCCACATTTGGCCTGTTACACTGTGCCAACTATAAACGAATTAAACCAATTCAATATAAATTAATTTAATATCTCTGGCCAGGATGTGATTACAAGTAAATACAGCTTAAAAAGCTAAAGTTATACATATCTCTTATGCAAGCTAAACTTTATTAATAGTGACAACTGACTTTTACTGATCTGAGGGCAGATTTTTATTAAATGTGTTAAGAACACTGTAAATAATAGTCCAGATAGCTGATGACATGTTGCCATTCCTGTAGTTAGAGAAGTGAAGCTGAGTATATTGGGGGAACTCCACTTTGCCTCATCATGAACACTCCACCTGCACAGGATATTAGCAGATGGCCTTTTTTCAATCAGCACCCAGTGGGCACGGAGGTCAGTGTAGCAGCTCGGCTTATAGGGGTCACCTTGATTATTGTGAGACCCTGCACCTGCACTGCTGCTCAACCACGCATGACTGAGAGAAAAATCCCAAGCTGGACGCTGCTGCTGAGTGCTGAACGTGATGCCAGACACTTTCAGAGATTCTGGAAATAGAACTTTCAGTGCTGTGAAGAGTCAAGCCAGAGGATGACTGATCTGACTGATGTAAGCCACTCATACCAGTTAGGTATGTACTATTGTTAAGTATGTACTATAGGTACATACATAAATAAGTAGTACTAGCGTTAAAGATTCAAAAGAATAACTTTATATAAATATATTCCTATCAAATAATAGTGTATTAGTAAGAAGGAAGAGTGCACTGACATCACTGGTTGTCAAGCACTGTCAACAGCAGAACTCTGTCCAAATAGCACTGTGCTGGACTAGACCATCTAGATAGTACCAGGTATTCACATACAGAAGCAGGTGCAGGACTGCTTGCACTGATAACATTATTTGAGCGTGTGTGTGTGTGTTTACAGGTGTCTATGATCATATTAGAGAAGTTCAGAAGAGGTCATATTCAACAGTAAATGTCTGTCCTTATGAAATTCTTTCCTATACATCACGGCACCATAAAAACGTTTCACCATTCTTTGAGTATTTTACACATTCAAAGACATATCCTGGGAAGATCTTAAAGGTACACTGTAATTACATACAAAACAGGGTCTGTGTGCATTTGCATTAATTCAAAAAAGGTTGTAAGTAGCCACTAGGAAGAAGAGGATCAAAAAACTTTACACGTTCACGTTTTAAATAAGAGCACGTGTCGCAGGTACGTTAAAAGCAAACTTTGTGATAATGTCTGGTTCAAGCCAGACTGTTAGCTTTCTTGACTAATCTTCCAGGCACCAACAACAGCTGTAAAACTGACAACAGGTTTGACCTAATATTCTTGCTGATCAGGTACCCTTGACTACTAAGCGCTTTACCTCCAGGTTATGGATAAATATTCAGTACTGAAGCAAGCGATACTTGTCAAAACTACGCAGACACACTGACATACTTTACCTGCGTTAGGCTCTGAAGTTTACTCAAATTATTGCGCTGCAGCCAAAAGTCCATTATTTATTAACCAGTTAGATACAGAACGGCACTAACTGCAAAGCGTTCAGGTACAAAGTTCATGTGTCCTTTGAGGTTTTTTATTTCTAGCAAACACATGCACTGCCCTGTGCGACCTGGAAAAGTCTATACTTTATTGATCCTCATACTCGTGAGTTTTCCAACTTCATCTAACATCAACTCTTCAATAAAACTAGAAAACACAAGGGTATTTTACAAACAGCGCACTCCGCTTTCGTTTTCTTCTTTTAGCCGTTTACATGTTAAAACGGCCTCTCTCGTAAATTACACCCACTTTAGATTACTAGTACAAACTGTTTCTGGTAAAACATTCTTACCACACAGAACAGAAACCTTACGATCTTACCTCCGGTTATAACTCCAAACTGGCTCCAAACTAGAGACACCAAAAGAAGTGCCTGATTCTGGCTCATCGCGTGGTTTCCTAAATAGGAAAGGTACACCTTCTAAATTATTGAATCAAGAGACCGTGAAGGTAACGTGTCCGACAGTAAAAGAGATGATTTACGTTTAACTTACGCACAGGTTACACGTTGAATGCAGCTTGAGAAACCTTCTGTTCGGAGTGAAGTGTCACATGATGCACGTTAGTGCTTACCTGTTAGTTTCCCGTGTACAATACAAATAAGTTCAGTACATTTTAAGTGTGAATATTAAAAAAATACCGGGCAGTTTGATACATTCTCTAAACACGTGATCCTACAATTTGAGAACCTGTCGAATGCAAAATGTGCAGACAACCTTGCTTGCTCTCTCTCTCTCTCTCTCTCTCTCTCTCTCTCTCTCTCTCTGTGTGTGTGTGTGTGCGTGTGCGTGCGAACAAAAATAAATATAGTCACATACAAAGAAAAGAATCAAGGGCAAATACGTAAAACAGATGCTTTCACAGGTACGTAGATAGCCTTACAAAGGATCCTCATTTTATGTTTGTTTTTATTTTGTGTTTCCCATTATGAGCTAAATGCTGATATATCGCAAGTAAATTCAAGGTTTTGAGTTTCTTTTCAAAACGCAAAATACGTACGCTCTTTTATTAATAACTAGGAGGCATTTGTTCATTTGAAGAGTCGATGGGATTTAAAGTAATCTCAAAAACAGGCTGTCACTGATTTCTGCAGTAATAACAGCATTAAGTACAAATTTATTGAAAAATTTTCCTCAGTCAGCCCGACAGGTATAGCATATCATAGCCCATATTTACCCGCATAGTGCCGAGTGTAAGAACGCTGTAATAACGCTGATTTGCAAGCATCTTATGCCTTTCACATAAACACCGAATAGAATTACATGACGTGACATTGTCTTTGACCATTATGTTTACTCCGAGAAGACTGGAAAATATGGGCCTTGTGCTGAGGTACAAGATAATAAATCCTGCATGGATGCATCCATATTTGTTGATTTACTACAACTGTAAGCCTTGTATTCTAAATTCCCTTTCCTTCCTCAAACAGGAGGCCTGATTTCACTGAAGTGGATCTACTGCTCTAGGAAACAGGATCACTAATTGCAAAAGCTGGAGATTTTGCTTTGCATGAATTTCTATTTATGAACTATTTCAAGCCTGCCCAAATAAGAGACAGAAAATGGATATTTGCAATTTTTTCTTAGGAAAACAGCACCTTTATCACATTCACAATTCTGTTTATAGAAAATAACATTTACAAACCTTCCTTGTTAAAATGAATGTACTATGAATAACATCAACTAATCTGTTCTTCATGCACAAATCTCTCATTTCCATGGACAGTAAAACAAAAACAAAACTGAATGCGGTTAAAAACACATGAAAAACAATAAGGCAGACGTAACTGTATAAATTATAAAAATTAGAGAAAAAAATATACAAGCATAATAGATTAGGCCAAAACAAAGATCACAATTACTCACTAAAATAAATCAAGCATGGACTCATTCAGAGAAAAGTAGTGCTCTATAAAGACTGAATCATGATGCATATCGAACCGTACTGCAGGCTAGCAGATGTGCACAACAGCTCATGCTTCTCCTTCAGTCGTTCTCAGTGAAGTTTCAGATGCATGTTTAGTGGTTTTAGAAGTTGGCAATTGAAGCCGTTCTGTTCTCGATTGCTGTTCTTTTGTTTATTGGTTTTGGGCAATACATCCGGTCAGGCTTTCTCAGGTCGAGCGCATCTTGCTCTTTCAGCCCTGTGGGAAAATATAATGCAGTTAATTAAATTATTCTGTCCTAGAGATTGGAGCAGGGTGAATTCAGCACTTTTAATCTATGAGGCTGACCCTGACTCATGTATTCATACTGGAGATACAGTTTCATTTTTCCCATTGCCTTTGTGTATTAGCAAGTAATTTTTATCAAACCAAATAATTACAAAATCATGAGGTAAGATTTAATACCATGTTATATGCTTCCTTTAGTTTTATCTGGTTGACTGTGGAACCTACAGCCTGACTCACTCAATTCCACAATAAGATTATTCATAAATCAGCGAATAACTGATGATGTCTGATATAAAACCTAAGGTAAGTAAAACCTGTTGCTATTATTCATCATACTGTGAAAACAGATCCTTAACAAAGTAATTAACTTTGTGGTCTTTAAAAATTGCACATGCAAATACATAAATGTATGATTCACATTTACTCAAATTGCTGGATATCTAAATTCCATGGTGCATTGGCAGCTCAATAACTGACAGTCAATCTTAATAAAGACATTTCAGTTATGTAAGCCAAAATCCTGTGGGGGTTTGGTTTTCTACTAAAGCCATATAATTATCTCCTCCAACTTTTTAAGTTCAAACAAATTCAACATCCAATTTGGTTTGAAGAAAAATTAATCAGTTTCAGTAGATGAGGTTGCAGTAGGTCATCAGTGTGGACACTCACCTCAGCTCCTCTTTGAGTCTTTTCAGTTTGTCTTCTACTCTGTTATTTTTTACTTCTAAAGGAGAGCTGGGGACAAACCACCCTGCTATGCTCTTACACATCACCACCACATGCTGCGCAGACACACACAGAAAATATTTTGGGTCGGGGGGGGGTGGGGGATCTAGTGAGCAGAGGTTACAACATCAAGTCATGTAACTATAAGTGAAACAAACAACTTTATCTCTACAATACCTCAAAAATAATGATGAAAGCAAAACGGACTGCCTGAATGACCCAAAACTGACTGGTCAAGGAGTGGTCTTCATTACTCCTATAGTCTTTATAACTGTGGGAAAAACACAATGAAATGTCATAATACACAGCAGCTCTAGGTGATGGCAACAGATTTTATAAAACGTGCATCATTAACAGCTCATTGAATAACCTTAGAATGAATGTGCACTAAAAAAAACCCATCATCATCAGTACCTGCAGTATGTTACATTCATTTGATTGTGAGTAATCAGCTGTAGAGGTAAGAAGTCTCTCCGGATGTTGTCATCACTGATATTAGCGATGGACAAAGAGTTACTGATGTAACCAGACATACAACTGTGTGAAAGCAAGAGAGAATATGCAAGTACTATTATCAAAGTGTCATTTTCCATGTATTTGCAGAACTCTGAGTAGTGTCTGAAAGAGACACTTACTCAACACCAGTAGCATTGGAGGAAGCACAGGGTCCATAGCGGTAACGATACACCAAACGAGGGATAAACTCAGAGGTAATCCCAATGACCATGCCATTAGCAATGACTGCTAGCACCCCAATTGTTTCCAGCACATCTATCCAAACACCTAAAATCAAAATGGATATACAACAATGCACAAACAAAACTCATCAGTTAGACCTTACAAAGTTCTTGCACAAAAAAAACCTGCAAAGAAAATCTAGTGGTTTTACATGTTAGCTTCATTTTTTTTATGTCCTTACATAAAAAGAACAATCTGCCTAAAATTCAACTGCCATTTCTCGCTAATAAACATTTTTTGTATCTGTACATATTTCTGGCTATAAACACCTCACCGATGTCATTTGTCTTTTTGGGTACTAGCCTACGCTCCAGAGTGACCATTTTTATGGCGTCCAGCCTGATCTCAATGATGTTGTTGAGCAGAGCCAGCAGAGGAGCCAGAGGGAACGCCGCCACAAAGATGGTGGTGAAACTGAACTGCAGAACTGACGCAAGATAAGTAAGGTTTTAATGAACAAATTCTGAAAAAAATCTATGAGAGTGAATGATGTCTTAAAAAATAAAAAATAAAAAAGTGTACCCATCTCCAGGAACTCGTTGAAAAGGCTGAAGCTGTCCACATGTTTGAGATCAAAGTTCCTGAGCAGGTCTTTCATTTTGCAGTTGTCACACAGGTCTGCACTATCTGGTGTGGCCTCCACACAATCCTTCTTGGAGCACTGACGAACTTTTCTCCTTAGTGTCCGACTTTGCCTCCTCTTCAGCCAGCGCATAAACCAGCTGTGGAGAGAGAATGGGTGCTTACACCGAACATGAGGACAGGGTGTGATCGCCTCTCCTCGCAAAAAATACAAAACACAAGCACATATACGAATAAAACCTAGGTTTTCATGAATATAATTTTTTTTTCCACATTAACAGAAGAAGACTCCTGACTTACGGGCCAGAGAACTCAAACACATTGTTTATGGTCTGTTTGAGGAACATGATGACACCCATCTGAATAAACAGGTCCATTAGACATCCACTAGGGTGGCACTGGACAGAAGAAAGATGAATCACTCACATTGTGGGTTTATAGCACCCCCTAGTGGAAAACTGAAATGTGCAGAGACCATTAAAATCATGTGTACAATGGCTATTTAGACTTTTCTTTGATTTTTCAAATACACCTCCGACACCTCAATTCTCAGGAATGCTCAACTATTTCCCAACAGTTTATTCTTTAGATCCTGGCCATCATTTATATCCAGTTTGAATGAACTTCTTTTATGTTGATATGACTGGTTTGTTAATTGCTTTATGTGGTAGAAAATTAAGCCGATTGTTTTTGTTTTGTTGGCCTGTTATATGTTAATTTTATAGTAGGCATTATAAATAATCCCCACCTTATTATGCACAACAGAAGCATCTAAGTTACTTGTGTTAAAAAAGAAAGCATCTGAGTTACTCATGTGAAAGACTACATTTATAAAATTACTGTACCAGCCTTATTTATTAGTTAGTTTGAAATTTTAAAATCATGCCTAGTCCTTTTACATATCCTTTCAGAATATAATTAAGTAATAGCAGATTAAGTAGATAAAAAAATAGCAGATTAAGCAGATAATAATACTTATTGTACGTTAACAAACTTTATTAATGAACATAATGGAGTCACCTCCTCTAATCTCCATTTCCCAGCTATCTTCACATAACCCCCAGGGTGTCCATTTATCCTGGAAAACATAAACAAACACTGTAATCCATATCAGGGAAAATATCACCATAAATGCTGTATGAAGGAACACATCCACATAAAGCTCTGAGTACTGGTATTATTAAAATATTTACAAAGCATTTAGCAACGTCATTTACACTCAGTCATGTCTCCTTACCTGCCGAGAAAGAATGCAGTGTAAATGAGGGAGGAGAACAGAGTGAAGAACTGGAAGGTGAACATCTTTACTGTGAAGCTCCTTTCAACAGCAGCGTGGGAGCGCATTTTCTCTAATGGAGAGAAAGGGGTGAATTAACTGATCTCTGCAGTGGTAATGTGACCAATGGAATGTGACAGTGTCTTTTCCACTGACCAATTTCACACAGCTTCAAGGCCACTATGCGGTTGACCTGAAGGGTGTAAGAGGTAAAGAGTGAGATGGTGATTAGTTTGTGCAATTGGGGTAGAAGATCATTCTTTCAGTAAGAACACTGACATACTAAAGAAATCACACTAGATAGACTTATGGTAATTATAAGATAAAGGAATTCATTTACAAAACAAACAAAAGATTTAAAGAAGAGATGAGAGGAATTGGGTTTTACATGAGTCATGATGGTTATCGTGATGTAATGCAAAACAGCTGCTAGCATGAAAGCCACTATAATGGAGTTGTCACTGAGGAATTTCCAGTCTTTGTGCTTAGCAAACTCCACACTGGCTATTACCCTGAAGATCACCAATGCATGCGCTAGTCCAATGATCAGCAGCAGCTGCACAGACACACACACACACACAGACACACACTTAACTCTGGGGTATACAGATCTTTGCTCAGTATGCTTTGTTCATGGCTTGTGTACATGGAGAGTATAATGGCGGGTGGCTGTGAAGTTCTCACCATGAGTGTCACCAACACCATGATTACTGTGCTCCGCAGGTAGGAGTGACTCTGCTTCCTTGCTTCACAGCTAAGATTATTCACAATTTCCAGAATCAGCTCCTCCTGCACATACATATACACAGAGAAACTCAGAACATGGTGTTACCTGTTCAGTCTAATAGCTAATAACTATTTCTTAGAGGACCCTATTTATTGGCCAAAGATGAAAAAATATTGTCCTACTTCTTCTTCACACCAGTCAAAAACCTTCCACTCAGACACATATGATGCTCTGTGGTGTTTCCAGAACTCTAAAAACACAGTAGCTGAAGGAGAAAAGTTGGGAATATCTCTGTTAACCAAGATGACAGAGGTGCTTGTGAGAGTTTACAGTATGAAAGCCCAGAACAGAACTTACCCCAGACTGCCATAAACATAGCAAATGCGACCGTTCCTTCATTATCGAACAGGATGCTCAGCTGCACAGAAGCAAAGACACACTGTGACACCTGTGTTCGTATCACTGCTCTTCTGGGCACTAATTGTCAAGTCTAAAATGCAGGTAGTGAACTCTTCAGTTCAGAATGATTCCTGTCAGGACATGTTTTCTGACCTCTGTCCTAAAGTTTTCTTGTTGATTTCTTTTCCCTATTCTAACACACCCAAAGCTTATGTAAGAGTGGTCAATCACATAGCAAGTCAAATCATGTTAGAGCAAGAAAAACACTAAACTGTATAGGTCATGGATTGTACAGGAAAAGGGCCAGTAAACACAACTACAAGATGCACAAACAAAAAGAACTCAGTAAATGCACAGTTATTTACAACTGTATTAGATTGTTTGTGTAGGAGGGCAGTGTGTGAAGGGGAATACCTTTGCAAATGTGCACATATCAGAGAGCTGCCAGACCTTGCATCTCTTATCACACAGTGGACACATTACAGTGTCTGATTCACATACTTCCTTTCTGTGATCCATGCGTCCATACACATATAAACACCAACACACAAACACACACAGAAGTGCACACTTGTTAAGAGAAAAGAATGTAAGTATTAGAACCCAGCAGACAGCCTCTGGGGACAGTAAAATAACTCTTCCAGACAAATTAGCTTTCTCCTCAGTGAGATCTAAGGAGTTCTTTAATATATAGGTGTATATATATAAAAAATTGTACATTAGTTGAATGTTCAGAGCTGCTGCATTAGAACTGGGAGTATGTCTGAACGCACAATGATTAACAGTGGTGCCTTCCTGGAAATGTAAACAACTCAACTAAACATCATTCTTTGTCTGCCATAAATTACTCACAAGAACCACAGATAATAAAAATAATCATAAAAATGAGTAAAAAGGGGTTTGAAAGAATCTCAACACTATCAAGCAAGGTTTCTTGTGACATATTTGCAGGATGTGGTTTGTACTGCTGGCATGATCTCTGCTCACCCTAGAGCCACAGATACTGAAAAGAGCTTTGTGATTGGCTTGATGTCACTCCAGCTGAAACGCATTAGCTTTGAATATTGTTTAGTGTAATCCATGGGTTTTGCATACAAAGCAGCCAACTTTCCAAGAAATAATTGAGAATGATCCTAATATAACGGTGTTTGTTGTGTATGTTGTTGAGTCTCCATCAGGGAGCTGCTCGTGTTGGAGAAAGGTGCTATTGACAAAACTTAAACATAATCCTTCCAAAGATTCTCTAAATATGTTAAGCCTAGAGAAGCTGTAGCAAACTGCAGCATTGAGCATGTCAGCTTTATTGGAAAACAGCCTGCCAGTCAAGGGAATAAAGTCGAAGATGGCTGCGTGGAGTTAAAGACTTTGTGAATGAACCCAGAAGCCTCTGTGTCCAGGTCAAGACGAGACATGCAATGACACATGGTGTAGATGTTTGCCCCTGTGGATGCATCTGGGGTCGTATGTTACACAACTTTTCTGTGAATAACTAATGGAATAGAAAGGTTCCAGTTTCTGACATGACAGTTCCTGGATTAGGTAAAGGTTCCCTGTAGAATGTGAGTCATTGTACACTAATCATCAAATGATCAAATCCAACCCCTTTACAACTCTCATATTCAATACTGAAAAAGCACCTTAATTGCATCATCTTGTTTTCTATCGTATTTAGAAACATGGATCACCCCCATATACTACTGATTATTTTCATTGTTTACATTTTTAAGTGCATACTGAACTAATTCATTGTACTAGACATTTTAAAGATAAAGATACAAAACTGCTGATGAGGCCACACCAACCAACCACATTGTCACGGTGTCCGCCCTGGCCGCCTCCCCGTCTCGTGTTTGAGTGGGTGTGTCTGTGTGGAGGTGTGTTCCGTCAT
>JAOXYF010000007.1:3120069-3162739 GCA_028565775.1 Sternarchorhynchus goeldii | reverse complement strand
ATAATAAAAAGGTCTTCGTCATTTTACACGTGAGTCCTGTCGGCTTTTTGCAGCCCTCCTGGGCTCACCCGTTACACACATGTTTTACAAAATACGTAGCTGGTTTGGAAAAACACTGATTTCAAAATTTTGTGCCCTTTCAAAGAAGGCGTTATGGTTTAAAAAAAAAAAACTTCCCTCTTTGGGAAGGCAAAACCTTTTTTATCAAACAGCATTCAGAGTAAAAAGAGCACAGGCCTTCATGTGTACTAGTTAAAAGCACAGAGCTTTAAAATGTGTTCTTAAAGTGTAATGGAAGAATTTAGTGTTTAGAATCACGTAGTAATGTAGTACCATACTGGTACTCTAGCATTTAGTTCATGCCGGAATATTGAATGGAAGGGACACTGCAGCAAAACTAAGTAACAAATATACTCAAGTCACACTCAAAATACACTCATCTTTACTACAGTATTAAGCTATGAAGTGCAGACTCACATGAGAGGGTCAGTACTGTAGAATGCTAGGCCGTAAAGGAAGACAATGATCCCCAGCACAGCGGCAGGGATCAGCAGAAATGTGTACCAGCCCAGCCACAGGAAATACAAAGCCACTTTCTCTCCAAAGTAGTTCCTGATAAGACACAAACACACACAATTGGGAATCTCAGCTTGTCTTTAATACAGTGAATTCTTGTCTTATGTTCTGCTTTGAGTGAGATTAATACACACTACCTTACATTCGTTATGGGTTGCCCATTAAAACAGGCCGTCCACCGAGCCCAGCTTTTGCTCAGTTCTTTCTGTTCCTCTTTCTAAAGAATAAAGAATGAGTGTATGAGACTGAGTTTGGAATTTTATGCAAGAGTGACAGTAAATGTACCACAGCTGTAGGGTGTCGTTATAGCTTTAAGCAGTACTTGCTTCCGTCTCCATTTACATGATCACAAGTACATGTGCACCTATTCATGGCACACCACTATTTGTATCTACATTTACTGAATTACCAATCACTTCTAAAATTTCAGTAGCTCCTACAGTATTGTGCTAAAAATACAATGAATGTATTTTTTCAGTTCTATTTTTAGAAGTCTGAATGTGAAAGCTATGATGCAGTTCTCAGGGAAATCCCAAAGAAAAGAGACATCTAGGATTACCACATGCTTTTGGGCGAGGCATTCAAAGAATCCTATTGTTTTACAGTAAAAAAATGAATCTTTGCGTAAGAAGTTAATGAAAATCTATGAATGAGACAGCTGGGAATAGAGTCGTAGGGCAGACTTTGTTTACACTAGAAGACTAGTGTATCAAATGTAAGACATTAGAAATAAAGACATGGACAGTGAGAAGAGAGAACGGTAACTTCGGTAGTAATTCCAACCTCATGTAGACAAAACTGAGCTGCAAACACGTTGTTTTTAATAAGGTCTGACAGGAACTGTGGTACACCTAAGAGCAACAGACAGGTGTCCTAATGATGTTTTTGTGAATTTATCTTATTTTGATTAATTAAGCAGTGATGTACATTACTTGGACAGAAATATAACTGCTCTCTATACTGAAATAGCATGTACAGAACTAAGGTTTATCAATTATAAAATCAATGATAAATCAACAATAAGATAATGAAGCCTGTACTCACCTTCAGTTTCTATGCTCGTATTATGCAGGATAAAGTCAACTATCCGTATCCTGAAATAGTCACCGAACTGTAAATGTACTGGCCTTCTAATTCAGTACAAATTCAACAATCTTCTCTGAAAAGGACACTGGATATGACTCTGTAGTACAGATGTCTGATATGACTCTGTAGTACACATGTCTGATATGACTCTGTAGTACACATGTCTGATATGACTCTGTAGTACACATGTCTGACCAACATGCATGCTTTACAAATTAAACAAATGTTAGTGATTCTCATAATACTGCAGATGAAAGAAGAGCAGAAGTTTAGTTATGATTTAAGTATGTGGTGTGTGTGTGTGTGTGTTTATAATTACCTGGTGGATTGTGGTATATGACCCTGATGCTCACAGCTCCAATTACAGGCATCAGACACTTTAAGTAGATATCTGTATGTCTCAAAAATTTCGTTTGGGGCTTTGATCCCATAAAAAACTTTTTCGTCATCAACAAATTTCTATCACATAAAAAAGGTAATGATCAGTATGATATAATAAAAACACTTTAGAGTAAGGAACTTAACAGCTGATGTAATCTCACCATTATCTGCAGATTCTTGTCCTTCAAAGCGCAGATAAAGTCCCTCTCCTTCTTCAAGCTCCCTTTGCTCACATTATCTTCCATTTTCTGGCTCACCAGAACATAGTCGAAGGACTGAGGGGAGTGCTGTAAGGGTACCCATAGTTTAAGGCATGTTACAACCTCTACTTACACAAAAACAACTTCCACTATAAACATACACATTATTGCCATAACAAACGAGTAGAAATGAACTAAATCACATTGCTTCCCATTCATTTTGAAAATAATCTGCACTTTAAAATCTTATGTTTTTTCACTTTTGCTTAAACACTGCTGGCACAACAAAAACAGACGGACTGTGTATTCTCACTGCTCACATAGTGAAACAATGTCAAGAAAAAACGATGCAAATAATTTCTGTAGCTTGGCATAAGAACACTCACTCAAATTTGAGTTGATGAGGAACGAACATTCTTCAAAACAAACTACAACCATTTCATGATTTACACTTTGTCTGGTGGTCACAATTCAAAACTGTTATTTTACTTAAACTGGTAGTAAAAGTAGAAAACAATCAGACCAGTAATTACAGAATTATATCCATGGATGGAAATAACCATATCCATAAGACTAATAAATGCGACTTTCCTATTGATAGATGTGATTTTTTGGCATGTATTTAAATCTTTAATCAATAAAGATTTAATAATTACAATAGTAACTGGCAACTAACAATGATTTTGCTATCACAAATAGCAGAATAGCACTGGGTGTTTGAGGAGGATGATGTTTTGAGGTCTCAGAACATTCTTACCACAATGGGCATAGGCAGGGTGCCACTGCCATTCTCCTTTTTCACTACTCCGATCGTCTCCAGCAGTTCAATGCTGCCCTGCAACATTATTAGCGGAAAATTATAAACTACAGTATCACACCATCAAATGCAAACCTTGACAACAGAGCACATGGCAAAGGAAAAGCAGAGCGATGATGCAGAGGACTCTTTTTTTTTTATAAAAATGTTGTCAGTGCAAAGCCAAAGGTCAAAGTCTACTACAAGGCAAAAAACAAGCATCATCTTGTATCTTATTGTTCAGTTATACTCTGCCCATGTCCAAAAGTTTTAATATGACATTAGCAGTCATGACACTGGCTAAATGAAAACACATCTTTTAAGAATGAATGGAATGTGTACAGTATTGTAAACACATTGTTGGGTATAGCAGGGGAGGTTTGCTGAAGTGAATGCCTATTGTTTATCACTTCTATTTAAATAGTATTACCCGTTTTACAAAATAGACTCCCAAACTTTATTTGTTTAAAGTCTCCAAACGACTGTACAACATAACTATTCTGACTCATCCCTAGGTGAACATAGACTGTTCTGCGTAAAATGGCAGAGATAAGACATAAAATGATCAGGGTAGATATTTTTAGATGCAGCAGCATACTGGGAAAATTTTCACATATTTTACGACACCCTATGTAAGCACCTAAAATGAACAGCAAATATTCATACAAGTGGTATAAAAGGACTGCATAAAAAGTGTCTTCATGAAAAGTACGCTGCTGTGATCCAAGATACCCGTCATTCTTTAAAGCCATATCCTGTTCCTATACGTAGTCAGTGTTCATTATAAGTACTGGCACATCACGTTCACTTCAGTACATAAGTACATAAAACTTATTGCATTTTCTGATTCCCATTTACTTCTCAGCTCTAACATTTCCTGATGTCAAAAACATGTAAAGGCAAGCACATAAAACATAGTTTTCAAGTCTAGTTTTGGGGATTTGCAATGAAAAAATAATACAGCAATACCTCAAAACCATAAAATGCGCCCTGGAGACCTACAAATGAAAATGAATGCTAAAGCCGTTGTGTATCATTAATGGCAGAAGCAATTAAGCATTTTATATAGTTAAGCAAGTAATATTAATTAAGCAAGTTTTTTATAGCAATTTTATACTGTGCCCGGTATAAGTATAATTTAGTATAAATATAGGTGTTAGGCTATTTCAGTGATTTCTCACTAAGTAACACGCAAATCAGTTTCAACTTTGCATTTATAATTTGCCATTATCTAGCTAACTGTTGCGGCACACGTAGGCAAGGACGACTGTGTTTTTCCCTCACCTGTCTCCTGTGGCTAATTTTACGTTCCATAACTGAGGATAAATCCAGTTGCGCCTGTAAATTCCAATTAAGCTACTCCATCGTCCCTGTTACTTGAGGAACAAACTTCATATGACTACTCCTTCGACACTGGAGCCGATATTCCAAACCTGCCCCTAACTATTTCCGCAACGCCCGAAGGAACTCAAAGGTTTTGCTCTCTTTAAACTACACAGATCACTGGAATGTTACCTGTTGGCTTGTTGAATGCATCATGCTTCAGGTGTCTTAGGCATACCTTAAAATAACCCAAGTATGATAGACTAAAACAAGTTTGGCTTAAAGTGTGTAACCTACGTAAAATGGAGCAAGTCTTAACTGATGAGAAACGAGCAAATTACCATTTAAAAATCCAGCATGTGTGTCAGTGTTTAAGAAGGCAACAGAATCAGAAACCTCTGAAAATATAATAGCGAGAGGTTTTTATCAGTCTTAAAAGCCGTAACAAATGTCTGACACTTGGGAGCAGCAGAGAGAAAACTGCAACAGGACTTATATATATCAGCATTAGTTATATCAGCATTGCTGATACACAGATTCTGGTGGTTACAGCGTGGAAGAAAGACGTTACATATAAAGGAGGGAAAGTATATCGTTAACTAAAAAAATCTTGAAAGGTTTAAGAATAATTCTGTAAAATAAAATAGAGCTGTGCATGAACGAATCGTATACAAAATGAGATTTCAGATCCGCACACATCCCGTTTCTTTTACATCTAAAACTATTAATAAAAGAACGATGGTTAATAACGTTAGGCGTTGTTTCGTTACAGATTTTGATGTCTGCACGTTTACTCTTACATTCCATTAATATATTTAGTGTCATTCTTAAATTATATTCCTAGCATGGACCATAAGCACACGTTGCTTGATAAAGTTAGCCAATAGTAATCAGCGTTGTAATATTGTACAAGCTGGCGACACAGATATAACGTTTGTCCATGTTGAAAGAAAGAATGTAAAAACCTAATGGTTTTTGCATTTCAATGGGAGAACACTAGTTTCATGTAGAAGAATTAGAAATGGACTTGAATCAGTCACAGGTCATTTACCTTGTGATATGAGCCATCAAGATAGGCCAAAACACATTACATACAACAAGGAACGAAAAGAAACGAAGGGAACCCTATCTATTAAGTCACATATGCCTTAAAACATTGTGCATGTCAAATATATTTTTTAGATTTAATAAGGCCTTCAAAATAAAGGCCCCTCAGTAACAGCGGAATCTACCATAAATCCACATGCGCACGAGGAAATTACTAATCCTACCAATAGGAGAAATAATCTCTGATACTGACAAAACAGTAGGCTGGGGAGGATGATTTGTCGAAATGGCCAAAAGTTGAGTGGCCAAATGTAATTACTTATTCGAGAAACCTGTGCCCTGCCTTAGCACTACAGTGCACTCTTATCTCTTTTAATCTCAACACTATGTTTAATTTGATTTTATGCACTTTATATTTTTTGCTGTATATGAAAAGTTCTACACAAATAAACTTGCTTTGTCTTTCCTAGCATTTACGATAAAGAGAAACCAATCACATATGCGTACAATTATATGCTCTGTGGTCACGTAGAAAATACTGAATAATAATAGTAATAACATAACATCCACAATTTTGCGTCTCGAAGCAGGCCTACGCTCGTCTACAAAACCAAGGACACGAGACCGCAATGTATGGGTGATAATACATTTTATTATTGAATTGACTGATTCCTAGCTCCTCAAACCAGTTGGGGTACAACTGCATATTCTAGTACAAACAAACATTTTCGTAAGATAGACTGTACTGTACCGAGTCGTGTGTGGCTCTAAAAACAAACAAATACAATTGATACACACCACAGCACACAAAAAGCTCCCAAATAAATTAATTCCGAGCTATAAATAATGATCGTCCGCCATTATTGAGAGACTTTTATTTTGAATGACCTTATTACATCGAAACAACTGCGTATATGCGTCATTAATCTGTCTGGATAAAAGTAGAATGTGGCTTCGCACACATACATAGAACATTTTATCATCATAGTACGTTTATAACATAACATTATCTTTTGATAACTAAATGAGCTGTTAAAGAAATGCGCACGCGTCATCTTTGTTTCTTTTGTTTAAAAGGGTCTAATACTTTCGGTTACGCCAATAATGAATAAGCACTAATGATCATATGCTAAAAAGACGGCGCCTCTGACTTTCATACATCAGCCTAATTGTGACACCTGATTTAAAATAATAGCTTAGATCTAAACTACATTGTCTTTAATAGACACCGTTCAAGGCTCAGTGTGATATTACAAAGACATCTTTGGAGAAGGACTTTGCTAACGCTGCTTATCACATAGGAACATCTATCTTATAAGTTCCTTACACCTTGTAGTCAGTAGGAATCTAAAACCTACTTGTTGATATGGACAGTTTGTGTTAATCATCCTCTAGCACTTGATCAGGACACAGGACCAATACTGCCTGGATATTTGAGGCAGAAGGCCATTCTCAATCCAATAGTAATACTGATAACTCCTGCAACACTGGCCTATGTGACTAATATGTTATATTCAGAATAGTGTGCAGCCCCAGAATATCTACTTGACGGTGGTCCTAAGGTCAGAAACTGACTAGCAATGAATGATGTAGAGGATGGCTGATTTGTACATTTCGTAATTATACAGCTAGGGTTAAATTGTACCTTTAAGATCCATAACAGAGGCTAGTGAGAGGTGAAAGGTTAGTGCAAAAGAGAGGATTAATACCACAATGCCTGCTTTTGTATCGCCACTCCTGGCATTTGTACTTCATTTGCATATTTTCAAGCAGCCTTTGGGGAAGTCAATATTTGTTTTGCCATCACCGGTTTTTGTGGCTTGCCAGTCCACAAACAGTATCTCTGTTTTATTTTTCTAAAATTGCTGATCACAGTATTTGCTTTTGTCTGATATTAAACCAATATAAGCAATAAATTAACTGATCTACAGGGCTGTACAAAGTTAAAGACAATATATAAATATCAAAATCCTTTAATCCTCTTGTTCAAGGGACTATTTCTATATTTTAAAAATAATGTAGCTATGAATGAATTAACAACTGGAAATAAGTGAAGACCACAAGGCAAGAGTTTTGGTACTCTGGGATTCACTTAGTCTTGTTAAAGTTCTACATATTCATTGGTTGATATATGACCATGCAGAGTAGCTATCGTAGTTAATGACCCCACTAAAAGAACTGCCCTTGTGGGCTCATTATTGTCTCACGAAACAGCATGGCCAGAACATATTTTTTTGGTTTCCCTGTACACATCTGGATGTAGGATAAAGGCTACTAATTTTGCTTTTACCACGCCATGACAAACTCCAGGTTTGCGTTCAGCAGCTATTCCACTATCTGTCCAGCCTTGTTTGTGAGCTTTGACTTGTTTCCACTATTCCTCACTGTAGTAATAGTTTGTTCATATTTATGTTCTTAGGACCTTCATGGCATTTCCCCTCATGCAGATTTTAAAAGTGCATTTCAGGCATAGGCCTGTTTGGAGCTCCATAAATTATATTACTTTTAAAACACACAGCAGAATCCTGGCCATTAGGCTTCTCATTGCTTGCACATAGTGCTGCATGTTATCCAACCTACGCACTTGTGTCACATCCATTGTAATCGTGTTTTAGGTACAAATTTTATTTTATAGTGTTGTGTTCATTAAAGAAAACCTCATGTTTCAACATTAATAATGGTGTTATTTTCCCATATTCTTTCCACAGAAATATTTTATATAATGCAGACATAAAAGACAATCATACTTGAAGATAACGATACTCTATGAAAGACATTGTAGAATAAAGTGGTCATAGAATAAACTGACCCATATCTGCAATAGGTTGAATAAAATTAATTTCAAGGTACTGTGCAAAGAAATTTGACAAAATAATCTGATGACAGGTTATAGAAGTTGTAAAATATTGCCTCTCCAGCTACAGGTGGTACAATGTGTCCATTAAAACACGAAGAAGAGGGATTACCAGCTTCTTTTACTGACAAGCACATATCGACAGATCCATTAATGAAGGTGGAGGATTAGAACAATAGATCAGGATAGTTTGAACTGGAGGATATAACCAACAATTATAGTCAGTGACGTATACATGCAGGATGCAAATGAACAAAGGATAGATGGATGGATACTACAACCAAGGATGAAGGGTTTTCACTACAACAAAGAACAAAGAAGACAGTACAGAGAACAAAGAAGAAATGAATAACAGTACAATACAACTAATATGATTAAATACATAGGAAAATATAATTACCATCATCTTCTAAGCAATAAACATAACATAAAAACTTAACATAAGTTTTTTTAACATAAGTCAGGAGGTTGGCTTGTTTGCCATTTGAGGATTGATTGGTTTTGCTCTCCGTTTTCTGCATTGTGTGCAAGACCACTGGTGTTTTCTCACAGCTTGTTGCCCATGTAGAATCCAATAATGCCTTCAGATTTCGGAAAACACTGTTTCCGGAACAGAGTGAAAAAGAGTCTCGTCATAGTGCTTGATCGAGAGCCTGGTTAAAGGATGTTTGGGATCTAGCACTATTGGGTGTATAACATCAAATTCAGCTTTATCTAGTCTTCTCAATCTGCCCTCTATTCTGATAATGTTGGCATGCTGATCATATTCTGGGGCTAGGGCTCAAAGTCTGCTGGAATTAGAAATGGGTCGATTTGTTGTTAAAGCTCTCATCTCATCAGGAAAACTTTCTTGTTTGGCTCGGGACAACAGCATAATTCCGACTTATTTTTTGTTTAAGTCTGTAATTGTCTGATTTAACAGTGTCAGGACACAGAGTGTTGTGTGGCCATTCATCTTGGCATTTCTGAAGTAAGTCTCAGCCATTATTCCATCTGGAATGAATAGCTAGGGAGATTAAACTAAGGCCTATTGTTATGTCATCTGCATAATTATTCTGATTCTACATATCTCCAATGATCTGGGGTAATGTGCTCTAGGATTTCTGTCAGACAATTGGCTACAAAGGGCTTGTAGCGACAGGATTCTGACTTGTTAGATTCCATGGATTCCATGTTAGGACTACTCTGGAATAAGACCAGAAGATTGTACGACTCACTGGAAGAGTCAATTCAGACCACAGAAGTTTGGCTAGCTGTATACTTGATACTGCAGCTAAAAATTCTAATTGAAGGATAGACAAGATTTTCTTAGGTGCCACTCTAGATCTTGCTATGAGAAAGGATAAGTGGATATCTTCTGGAGAATGTTCTATCCTAAGGATTTGTGTGTTTGACCTCTCGCCTATGTGGTCTCAAATAGGAGGGAAGTTTAGTGAACTTAGAATGAGGATTATTGGTAAAGACACCACTTGCTAAGGCTTGGCATTGTGCTTCTCCTTGAAGCCAATCAGTGAAGGCTATAAGGTTGGTGGTGTAGCTGAGCATACTGTGCATAGTTTGCAATTTGGTCTGTGAGCAGTTTACTTATGAGCTGCTGGACATGGGATGAGCAGGAAAGTTCTGCTGCTCCAGCTCCATGACCTAGGAACTATAACATAACAACTAGAGATCTAACTCTCAGAGCAAAATTATGAAAGCTTTTTGAGTCTACTGGACGTAGTCTAGGAAGTTGCAAAATGGACAATATCTCTCTCATTACTAAATGATGGGGCTGGCCATATTGTTGCTCAAGGGCTACTACTGCCTTAATATGAGGATGTGGGTCATTAGCATAAGAAAGAGATATATGGCAAGCCGAGGGTAGCAAGAGGTGATCTAACAAGATGTGATACCTAAACATCAAATACTCAGGTTCATGTGGAGGACCTAGGTTACCCAAAGCCATTTTCAACAGGACAAACTACTATATATTGTCACTCTTAAAATCAGGGAAAGAAGGAGCTATTATGTGGGAAGAGTAGTGGGGGCCATAACCTATAGTGGAAGACTGGACAAACTAAGGCTGAGGCTGCAAAGGTGCAGCCAGGGATTGTGCTCCTGATATATAGTGTCACGGTGGATGCTCTGGCCTCCTTCCTGTAAGTGTCTGTGTGATGGGTGTGCGTTGGTGCTTTTCAGTGCATGTGTGTGGCCATGTGTGTCATCTTATAAGTGTCTCGTTAGTGGCTTGTTATCGTTACTTGTTTCACCTGTGTCTCATCAAGGGTGAGTGCCACCACCATTGCCTATAGCCTGGAGAAACCTTAAGCATGGCATTAAGGAAGCAAAGAACAACTGTAGACTCAAGGCTCCATGCTGTGGTTCCGACATGTCTCAAAGCAACAACCATAGTGACTGTCGCCAGAACTCAACAGAAGATGCAGTTTAGAAGGAGAATTAAGAACGTGTGGACACATGTTAGGAAACTCTGTATTATACATTTTTTTTGTGTTATAGACACTTTTGTAAGGTGCTCAGGATAAGAGTCTCTGCTAAATGCCTAAAATGTAAATGTATTATAGCTCTGCCTTTGTTACTGTCATCCTAAAATGTCTGGTGACAAAACTCCATGGTCTGGGTTTAAATACAACCATCTACAACTGGATCCTGGACTTCCTGACCAGTCGCCCCCAGATTGACAGACTAGGCAGTAGTCTCCAACCAGGCGATCGACAGGTTGCTCTGCAAGACTATGCAAGTCTATCGCGACATGCTTTAGTTATCGCGTTGTAGTAAACGGCTGCGTTACTGTGCAGCTGTAGTGCTTTGCTGGCTAGTTAAGCGCGCCTACACGGTACTGACACGTCTCAGCTAGCTAAAGTTTTTCCCTCAATTGTGATTCTCTGAAAAACGGCTTTGGAAATTAGGAACGGCCGTCGAAGAAGAAGAAGTACAGTTTTCACCAGGAGTGGGAGAATGAGTTTTTATTCATCACGGTTAAGGACAAAACGATTTGTCTTATCAGAATCGGAATCACTTTATTTCGCCAAGTATGTGTATACACGTACAACGGATTTGTCTTAGTGCTCACGTGATGTACTAAACCAACTAGACAGCACACATACGAAAAACAGTGTTTAGCTATAATCCGAAAAGAAAAATTAAAGAAGTGGAAGATGAGGGAATAAATAAGCAGACTTATGATTTATAGGAGATATAGATATCTGTACATGTGATGTGTATTTTAGCATATATCTATATCAATCGAAAGTATACTAAGGAGGTATTATATACAGAACACTACAGAATATTAGAGTTGCATGAATTTAAGATTGAATTTAAACCAATATGTCAGTGGAATAGTTCAGGATAGCTTTATGCCCCAGGAGGAGGTGGTACTGTTTGTTCAGTTTTAAAGTGCAGTGTTTTTCCCTGTGGTTGAAGAGTACTACAGCTCTGAGGAAGAAGCTGTTAGTGTGTCTGGTTGTGCTGGCTCTGATAGGCCTGAGTCTTCTACCAAAGGGCAGTGGCTGGAAGAGTTGATGTCCAGTATGAGAGGGGTCAGCAAGTACTTTGCTGGCACGTTATTTGTCAACAGAGTGTGGCTTTACCCAAAGGAGGTAACTTGGAGCGTCTTCACTCCACAATGCATCCAAAGTTTAAGGACACCTGTTCACCAAGTAGTTCAGTTCGCTAAAGAGCTGAAAGCTTTGCTGAAGGCTCAGCAGTCGTTCTTTAAGAGACCATTGGAAAAGGGAAAAGCCAACACTGAGGCTTCTTTTTGCGTTATCCACTTGCTAGCATAGCTCAAAAAACTTTTACGGATGGAGAGTTGGTCAAAAAAGCAATGATGGTCGCTTCAAATTCATTATTCAGAGACTTTAAAAATAAAGATGAAATCCAAACAGCCATAAGTAATATGTTGCTTTAACCTGCAGCTGTAATCAGAAGAGTGGAGTCATTGTCAGAAGACAAATCAAAACAGATACTGAGAGATTTCTCTCTTTGTGAATTCTTTTGTCTCACTCTTTTACCTTTGAACGAGAGAACAAGAGGTGAGGATATATATCGTGTATTTAAAACGTATGCAACAGAACAACCATCCACTTCAGAAACTTGTGTCAATAACAACAGACGGCACACCAGCAACGCATGGTGTACATGCTGGATTTGTCGAAAAGGTCCCATTTTCCCAGCCTTTGTCAGCTACCTTTGTGTGATCCATCAAAAAGCATTAGCCAGCAAAGTAGGGAATTTTTCACATGTGATGACTGTTGAGGGTAAAATTGTAATCTCAATTAGTGCAAAGCACCGCTTGTTTAAGTCTTTTGTTGACGAGCTTGATGCTGAATATGGAGACTTAATTCTACATGTCCATTTTACATTAAAACATTTCTTCCTATACCAGTAAGAGTCCTTGGACAAGACTCTTAACACCCCTAAGACTCTTTGCCTACTGAAAACTATAAGTTACTCAGGATAACGAGAATGCTGGTTAGTATTTCTTAGATTTTACAGTGTTTCCAAAACACAGACCCAGCACATCTTTTGCCAGTGTACACCAGTGCTAAAACAACTACTGTTCTCTTTAGCAGCTACATTTGTGCAACAACATTTATGCTACCCGAGTAACGCATTTTATAATCAAAGACTCTAACATGTCTTGACCCCCCATCCTGTTATTACTGACCTATTCATGGATATTCCCATATGGTGGCCAGATTAGAGGGGCTGAGGTTTGGGAAATAAGCACATAGGTCTATTTCTGCCCTTTTGCCACACCCTTAGAAAAGGCATAGTGTAATTGCTAGAGCAAAGCCCTGTGCTAACCACTTGAAAAAAGTATTTATATTGGACCTGGCAGGCTCCCCTGCTTACAGATGTAGAGAAGAAGAGGATAAGAAAAATGAAGGATGGAGTTCAGGGTTTAAGAGCTGATGTGAATACATTTTAGGAAACATTAAGAAAAGATTAGTCTAACATAAATGAATTTCTGGTTAATCTGGGAAATTATAACTTCCTACAAACCATGCAAAGTATAACTCATTAATAATGCTTCTCACAGATATGCACACATATAAATACACATATATAAAGACATACACACAATTCTTTAAATTAAACTATTGATGTCAGAGTGTTTGTTGCACGTGTCTGTGTTTATGAGCGCTGTAAAAACTTCTACATTTCAAATTTACATAAAAAATACGGTTGATCACTTCCTAAGAGCCAACATTATATATCTATATATATTGCACATTCAATTAGAAATATAAAGACTATTCCATAATTTACGAAATTTATTAATACACATTCTTGGATCGTATGTATACGTTTGCGTGCATTTTTAAAGAAGATGAGTTACGGGTTAGTTTTTGGCCGATGTTATTGCGTTTTAGACTAAGCAACTCCCCTTTAATGGCTGCCAATGTAAAGTTGCTGAGGTGCCCGTGCAAGACCACTCGGTCGATACTACGCGAGCTTAGAAGTCCTTGAGCTGCGCGCTGTTCTGAAATCTGGGGCGTGGACTGCGACGAAGTCGTAGTCGAAAGAGCGTTCTTTTCCCTTTCCGTTTTATAAACCTTTGTAACATTATTAAAATGATTCGAGGAATAGGAACGTCGCAAGAAGAGACACTTATTGAAATGAGTGAGACCGGTTTACCTAGTGGAGGTAAGTGTCGAACAGAACCGTTGTTATTTTAGAAGATGAGGTTTTTGAAGTGGTGTTTTGGAAGAGAAAATAACTTGGTTACCAGCAATAAACTTCAACTCCCTAATCACTTAATCACTTTTTTGATTATGACAATATTTTCTTTAGTGTAATTATCTATTTTTTCTTGTTTGTAAGGCACTGAGGACGGGTTAAATGCACTCAAAACGTTATGTTGTTGCTTATTATTTGTACATCCAATGCAAGATTAGACAATAATAACTATAATTATTTTTATTTTTAAGGAATAAGAAAAAAAGTATAGATTGAAACTTTTTTTGCTTTTAAGAACAGCACATTTAGGAAGTTGTACAATGTACATAAGACTGTGTAGGGTACACTGCTAAAAATATGACAGGAAATGTCCATCACTTTTCGGCATTTTGTACTATATGGGTGAAGTACCCTAGGAGTTTGCTTTAGATACGCTTTAACTTCCCCTTTAACATCGACTCAAGATCGAGAAATCTTTGTACGTAAAAATGGTCATGCGTTCTCTCTCCCTCGCGCGCGTGCACTCTCAGTATAGCCATGCAATGGAAATGCTTGCTCGCTCAGAGCAGTTGCTGTTTGCCTCAGGCAGCCATCTAGGAAAAACTAACTGGGACACTTAAAAAGAATTTGTAATGTAGCTGAACTAACCAAATATTGCAGAACGTAAAAAATGGATATAGTGTTCTAAGCGAGTACTGGATGTGGTAACAATGGTGTGGCCACAGCCGACTCCCATTTAAGAAGATTTGTGTTTTATTTTCTGTGCAAGTCAGTCAGTTACAGTATAGGGAAAATTGCATAATGAAGAAATTGTCTTTTAATCTGTTAAACAGGTATTACAACTCAAGTATTATTTGGCAGAAGTACTTGTACTAGTATTAGCTTGATGGCATACATGGAAAAATTGTCTTAATTTTAAAAGGTATGTGTGATTAACTGAACATCAAACAACAAAATAGAACAACTAATTATTTGAAGTTCATTTTACTCAAAATTGTAAAGTAGCTCAGGCACTTGTTTTTTTTTACATTAAAACATTTTTTACTGTAAAAAAAATCATAAACATAGAACATGGGGTGACTGCACAAGGAGAGAGATTTTTAATTCAAAGTGTTTACATAGATTATCAAACTTGAGAGTTAGTGTGCAACCGCTTTTATGATTGCAGTTAGATTAGATTAGCATTAGAATGGTAAGTTTGATACATTTCAGGCTCACAGTTTTATTTTGACATTGGTTTATCAAAACACTGTTAATACATATACCTTTAATCACCTTACCTAATGAAAACCATGCACTTTGATCACAATTATCACATGCAGCTGTCTTTCTTGTAGTATAGAGAGCAAAGGGAACTTGGTTGTTAGTATTTCCAGGTCATAGTTATTATGCTGATAGTGGTGTATATTTCAAAACACTGGTTTTATATAGGTGGGCCAAACTCACCACTGTCTGCACCAACAATTTCCTGTTGAAGAACTGTGCTGAATTAATTTCTTCAAAGGCCTTAGAGAAGATGGTGAACTATAAGCTTTTAAACAGCAGTAGAAACACAGCAAGTTCAAAACTGAAGGTATTAATGTAGGAGGAAAGCCACTGTGGTTTTGAGCCCCAGCAGAATTGCCCTCTGATGGCTCATCTTGTGTGTGGGGTGTGTCACAGGTTTAGGATGGATAAAGAATTACCCTGTTGTGGCAGGAAGTCTAAGTGTATGAGATACTAGAGGTTATAAAATTTGCAAGTTATTTACAGTTACAAAGATTTGTTATCTTACTGTATGAATAACCTGACGCATTATAGGAGATGAGTGCAAAGTTTGCTAGAAACATGTCACTACACAGTAATAATTCAGTATACCTTGTGGAGCCTATGGCCTAGAGGACTAGTGTTTGCTACTCTGTCATTGTAAATGTGCCACCAGACAGGTGTTACTCCTGCGAGTACACGTGAGCGTCCCTGGCATTTAAAATGGTCTCTAAGCCATAAACTGTTTACTTTTTGGCTTTCTTTCTCTTTGAAAGAACTGGAAAATAAGCATTTTTTCTGAAACCAGAGAATTAAACCTTTACCAAAACTGCAACCATTTCAGTGAGTACAGCGATTTGTATATCACCTGAAGTAAAGTCCGGCAGTTACTTCTCTGACCTCCCTCAGTTGAAGCCTACCTTTAATACTATTGTAGTGGATAATACACTCTAATATGACTCGACGTTTGACCTGGTCCCAAGCACATGTGTTTACCACTGCTACATGTGCACTTTTTATCATCACCTCACCTTTACTCAGGACCTCAGAGTGTGAGGTTTACGGCTGGTTACATTCTCCTGGAGCTAGTTTTTATGACCTCAGAGTAAATCCCTGAGAGCTCTAAGAGAAATGCAGGGGAAGGAACTTACATCACATTCTTTAATGCTTCCATTTAATCTCAAGTACTGAAAACTCCACTTTCCCGTAATTCATAAATTGGATCAGGAAAGTCACCATTGGATTCCTCTCATCGAGAGGATTTCAGAGACACCATTGTTGTTTAAAGTCCATTAGAAACCATATATGTTCATATTAGCTATATCACCTGTTCTGAACTATAGAGCCATGGTGCCATCAAATGGAGTAGAAAGAACAAAATGTATCACCTACTTTATCGCTCTGAGCTGAAGGAGTTAAACATTCTTTTGAATAGGACCTGGACAAATTACATTACCATTAAGTCATTTTGTTTATAAATAACTTGTTTGTAAGTTTGTGTTGTTTATTAACCTCACTTTTGTGTTAATTAGTGTTAAATCTGTGTTTAATCCCACCAAGTATTGTTTTATTATGCAGGATTGAGGCTGTTTACTGTTGTGATGAAATTAGCTCTATGGGTTCTCATTACAGTGTTTCTGAGCAAAGTATTATCTGTTAATAGTGGGGCACAACTCGGTGTCAATGTTTTCCATGTGCGTGTGTGAATGTGTGAACATATCATACTGTAACTATCTGTGATTAAGTGCTCCTACATTCCTTAGCTTTCCTGCTTAAAACCCCTGGGAGTGGCCTAGCCATGAGGAAATGGATAAAATGTAGCAAATATTCATTAGTCGTAGACGAATTGGCTAACAGGAAAGACAGTGGCATCCACCTCCAAAATGTAGTATACAATTCTCATAACAAAAGAAAAGAGAAGACGACTTCTTGGTTCTGACGTTGCTCAAAGTACCAAGAAGCTAAGTTTGTGCCAGGCTTTCTATGCTACAGTTAAACCCTGTTCATTAGTCCGTTTAGTTTTACACTCTTGTACGCCTCTACTCGTGTGCACCACGGAGTCTCATATTTTATATGTTTTTCAACGTTGAGTGAGTTGAAATTAGTTCCATTTTGGTCATTTAGCAGTCATTTGGTAGTGTCTTTGGTACTATCCTGGTTAGGGTGCCACGTGATTCTTTGTTTACTGTTACGCCCCGTATAATCCAGTTACTCTCCCAGCGTAATTTCTTCTCTCTTAGCCACTGATTTCTTTGAGCGCATAACTTTACCATCTTTTTATTATTTTTACATTTTCCTTTCTTTCATAGTTATACAAGTATGCTACATTAGTAGCCTGTTATTTTACTTTCACATAGATTAATTCCCATTTTGCTTATCCTTTATTTCTGTGAACTATTAATCTCATTATTCATTGTTATTCAGTAAACTTCATTTATTTATTTAAGTTCATTTCCTGAGTGTCTTACCATAATCAGTTTCCCTGCATATGAGTGAGGTCCCTATTAGTGTATGCAGCTGATATCCCATTCATTTTTGGTAAGTCATCTGTTGGTAGATATCGCTACATGTTGATATCCCATTAGTTATTGGTAAGTCATTTGTTGGTAGATATCACTACATGTTGCTACACGGTTGTTTTTATTACCACCTAACTTTCATAGATCTGTTATTACAGATTTGTGGTATACTTACAGGAAGTTATCCAAATAGGTAAAATAAGCTGTGTGACTCATTAAAAATGCTTTTGCACCATGGCTATGTTGGTCCCTTGCTGAGTTCAAGATAAGTGTGCTAAAGGAAAAACACATTCATACCGTTTAATCCAATATAGTAATGTGGAAATCAACAACTAATTCCTGTTCTTGTATATACAGGATATTTTGCTTCATGTATACTGTTGAAATTGACTAATAATTTAGGCATTTCTTTAAGTTCTTTGGGAGTTTTTGAGGTTCACTTTAGAGAAACCTGAGCACTGTGAAAGATGAGCTCCAGTATGCCCTCAGCTGTTGAATTACACCAAAGATTAGGAATCTGGACTGCATGAGAATTCTCTAGAGATTTCCATCCAGTGATAAGCCTCGCATGTTGGCAGCCCCATATAAACATGTGCTTTGTCAAAAGTAATTGCTAAATAGCAAAAGAGGAGCCTTCCATTACTCTTTACATGAGATTAGTGTATTCAGTTTATTTTGTATATGCATTTCAGTTAGTGAGGATTGTTCAAGAACGGTTTTCCTTTATTTTCTTTCCGAATACCATGTGTATGATGAATTATTTATGGATGTGAGCTGATAGTATTGTCCCAATTTGACATGTGGAAGCAAGAGCAAAATTCACGTGCTGAATACAAAAACACTTATTTGCAAAATGCAAATAATAAAAAGGCTTTGTGGAAGGGAGCCAGAGAAACAGGCTTGAAAACTATCCAGGCACGCTAAGAACCTTCAGTGCAAAGCTTGTTGGCTTTAAATAGGCAGAGAAATGAATAAGGAACATAACGAATAAATGAATTGGAAGTGGGGACGTGGCTGAATGCTGTGATTGGCTTGTGTGTTATGTGAGTGCTGGCTAGATACCAGCCAGAACGTGACACTCAGCTGATGTTTACTTTGACCAGCTGCAGCTTATGATTATGTTAACATGTAATATGATTACAGTGCATCTACTTCTACAAAAGCCTTTAATTTTAATTACTGTATATTGGCCATTCAGGTATGTTTCTTTCAATGATAGTGCATTGCATGTGGCACTTTTTCAAAGCAACAACAAGTTGTGGGCATTACTCTTCTGTAGTGAATGACTAAGTCAGAAGTCGTTGATGAGTAAGACACAGGAAATGGCAGGCAGCTCCTGCCTCTCTGCTTCTAGTTTCTGCTTATTGTGACGTAGTTCATTCTAAACTCTCACTTCTAAATCTAAAATCTAATTTCTCCAAATTCATGACATACCAGTTGCTACAAAACTCAGTACTCCTAGTTTATTGTCTTTCTGTCTTTCTCTCACAGAGGATAACAACGGGTTATATGAGCATTCAGACAGTGGTTTGCCTCTACGTGATAAGGTAATGCCTTATGAATACGTTGTTTACTCTATCTTGTATCTAATTATCCCCATTCCCGCTGAGATGTCCCAAAACACTGCTTCACCAAGCAGTGCGTCACTTTAACTGTGGTTCGGTTTCAGAACATGACACACTACTTTAATATAATGAAACAATACTATGTGCAATCCTGTAAGTGAATTTACACAGTTCTGTTTCAGTACTACAAATTTGTGGGCTTTCAGTCATTATGTACCCAACTGGGAAGGTATGAATGTTACACAAACAGGGGTAAACAAATTTCTGATCATGTTTATCATTTTATCTCATAGCCCACCCACTTTATGCTTTTATTTGACTGTTTTATTAGATGTCATGTGACCTCATACTATCCTGCCTTATTGTCTGCCATATTGTCTTCAACCATTGTGCATGTGCAAGGAAGCCACATCCACATGGGCTTGGATGAACTCATCTTTGGGACTTTATTTGCATATGCAAATTATGATATTTCAAGTGCACATATATAAATATGTCAGTTGTGTGTTTTATATGTAATACATGACTGATTATTCACCCTGTTATGTCTTAAATTAAAATAATATATATTGTACTTTATTTTTTTAGACCTGGACTTTAACAGGTTTTAGTTATCTTATTTCAATATAACTTATAATTTCAATACAACTTATTCAGGTTCTGAGGAAAATCATAAGGAAAGGGAGAAACTGTTTGTTTTAATATTTATCTTTTGGATCTGTCTTTTGTTGTGCATATGTGCACCTGCTTATGTGTGATCAGGAAGAGCAGCATGACTGAACAGGAAATGTTTTTTTATGCTTTGGTATACTGCGACTGACATCAAAGGCCAGAAGGCTGACAAAGCCTTTTCTGATAAAACATTTTATAAACATCATAATGTTTATCATGCAGATGCCATAAAGATTTGTGAAAAATAACTTTAGCATGTTCCCATCACAGATTGTGAACTGTTCTATTCAGATTGTGAACTGTTCTACTCTTCTATTCCAAATCTCCCTCTTTCTTTGCTTTTCTTTCAAATCCTCTATCTGCAGCATGTCACTGTGCACACCAAAGCCACCCCTGTTGTATTTCCACCAGATTGTACATATTTTTACCCTTTTCTCTACTTTTCTCCAACTTTGTATGATTTTCCTTTTTTCTGTAGTCCTCAGTAAGTCTGTGTTCAGAGTGCTCAGGTACATTATCCCAGGACTCCAGTTTCTCCTCTGTGTGTGATCAGTGTCAGAAAGAGAACATTGAACCTTTCCAGCACCTTTCCAGTTTTGCAGGGGTAAGAGGTGTGTGCGTGTGCGTGTGCATGGTTATGTGCGTGTGCATGTGCGTGTGCATGTGTGTGTGTAGTTTAGGGATAGTTTTGAAGACACAGAGTAATCCCAGGGCTATACAAGCTTGCATGTTAAATGGAGATTTTAAATGTTTAAGTCTTTTAGTCTAGGACTAGGTTCACCTGGGTTTAGAAACCTTGCCCAAATTGGTTGTGGCTGTTGTGTTTTTTAATTAAGAATATGTTCTACTATGCTAATGAGAAACTTCATTGTTAAAATATTATAATATAAGGCTTGATGCTTTGCTCTCAGATCTTATTATACAATGAGGGCTAGGGTTGAGAATTTCACAAGAGCTCCTGTGGAAACCATACAATTTGCATAAGGTGAGAGAAAAGTACAGGAGCACAGGGGAAAAATCAAAGCAAGGCTTAAATGGACATCATGGTATAGTTAATTATAGCATTGTTGTTTCCTTTGTATGTTATAGACAGAACACTTTGTGTAGATAGACAACTAGATGAGCAGAAGGAGGTTCTTCAGAGTTCTTTTTTTTTCCTCTTCTCTCATCATGGTACGCAGTCTGATGCCTATTGCAGTACATTTTCACTGCAGCAAAGCAACGAAGCTCGGTGGATTTCACTATGCCTATCATTTTCTATGGAGACAGACGGCAGTTGTGTGTGGAGAATTATGGGAGTGGTGCATTGCAGACCTAGCAAAGAGCACGAAAAAGTTGAGATTTTAGCAGCTTTATGAAAATGAGAACCTGGGTCACTGGACAGCAGCCAACCAGAGGAGAGGATTAGCATTATTGTGTGAGGCTTTTCTATACTTTTCAACATCACTCTGTAGGAATACAGAGAACTATTTTTAAAAAAATTAAGCATGGAAATGGTGTTTGAAATAGTTGTTGGTCCTGGATTGATAAATTTGTTTGTGTTTTTTGTGACAAGCCCCCAATGTAGCCAGCAAGAGACCAAACATTTTGCTTCACTGCAATGTAAATGTACAATTTGTATTATTAATGAGAAAAAAAGCAGAGGATTTTTACCAGAGTTGTGACGGAACAGGACAAACGAATAAATCTGAAATCAGTACATGAATGATTTTGTTCTGTCAAGACGTCTAGTGACATGCTGTAGTGAGTCTGTAGAACCATGGTGTCCATGTGCTTCTTTTTCAAACTTTTGTCCGATTTCCCTTACAGATGTGGAGAAAAAGAACGCTGTTTCTAAAGTATCGTTCCAGGGTAAGGCACAGTAAAGAAGGCTGAACTGAGTTTGGGTTGAGGTGTGCTAGAACCCTGTGTGCATTTTCAGCTTGCTTGTCTGATAATACACTATGATGTTATTGCTAGATCATTCATTTGACTCTGTTCTCTTAAGTGTAGAACCCAAAACACATGATTTCCAGTACTGTTTGTAAGATGGCATTTTGTTGCTGTTTTGGCTCTGAACTGTTTAGACCTGTGACACACTGTACAAATTTTCTACATTATAGAAAACCAAATGTATTTTAAGACAGATGCTGTGTTTAGTGTAGAAATTACATAAGGTTAAATAAGAAGTTTTTTTTATTCATATTACACTACTTTCAAACTTATTGTTTCCTCCAGTCTCAGCTGTAGTTGAGTAGAAAAAGGATTTAATTTGGGCTTGGATTCAGTAAATGACTACACAGTTAAACAGTGTGTTAAAACATCCTTTTTTATCCCAAGATTGCAGCATGCATTCTCCCTGCGCTAGTGTCCACCCTGCATGACCAGTCCTGCCTGAAGCTTTCCTGCACATACATTTTCTATCCATTGCACTGGCATCATAACAATATCTCCATGTACTTGGAAGAGGACACTGCTTATTTCTGATTAGAAGATCTAACCGATGCATTTTGATTGCCTAGCATCACTCTTTATCAACTGTGAGAGAAGCTATTTTGTTCTTCCTAACCCAGATGAACATGCTTGTTTGTGCACTCCTTTTTAATGCCTTTGTTCGCCCATTGCCTTTCCTTTGTCTCTGCAGTGACATGTGTTTGTGACACCAACAACAGATTGCAAAAGCCAAACCAAATACTGTAATCAAGTCCAAACATCTTTTGCATGACAAGTATGAAGTCACACTGCCATAACAATAAACAGCTGGGTTAGAACAATGTCCTTTTTCATTCCGTAAATGGAGTACGTGCTTGTATTTTTAATACAGAATTTGCTCAGAAAAAATATTAAAATACTACGTACTACAATACTAAAATGAATATGGTTAGGATGGCCATTTGGACAGTTTGATTTAAAATCCAAAATAGCTAAAAGCCAAAACAACTAATTACTCAACTTGGATCATATATTTCTTGTCTTTGACTATTGACCACTCAGGATAATCAGAGGGATTATCAGTAAGGGTAATAACATTCTGGATTCTGCTGTTATGAAACCAAGTCATTGAAAATTACCAGTGCAATTTTAAGTATGAATAGCCCTGGATCTGTTGTAATGATTCTGTATGTTGAAAGATAGAGGAGCATGTGTTCACCACTGTTGTTTTGTTCACACTTGTAATTTCAGTTGTAATATAATGAGCCGCACATACACACACACACACACACACACACACACACACACATACACACACACACATGTACACATACACATACAGGTATCACAAAATATCAGCCCTAACTCTGCAAAATCTATAGTGTCTGAGACCTTTAATTTGCTCTCAAGAAAAAAAAGCAAGACTCGCAGAAATAGCCTTGGGATCCTCCCTTCCCATGATGAGAAGCTAGTCCTTAACATGAAACATGACATGAAACATCAACAGACAAGAGCCTTTAATTGTACCTTATTGCATAATGAATACTTATCCATTATCCCATAAGGTAGGGTATGTGTGCAGGTCGTATGAAGACTGTGTGAAACAGCTTTGGTGATTTCTAGGCTGTAGAATTGAGGCTTTCCCCTCACTCTGATGAGGAGCTAACAGCAGTAACACATGTAATCTGCAGTATGTAATTAGGTGAAAAGAGAGCACTGGGGAGCTCCAGTCAAAGGAAAGCACCCTGTTTGCTAGGCCTCACTGATCCTGTGCAGTGCTTACTGTAAAGAGTGGGCAGAGAGCTAATTTAGGCACTGGCTTCACCAGGGTTCTGGGAGTGTCTGGTGTGTGTGTGTGTGTGTGTGTGTGTGTGTTGTGGGCACGTGGCATGTTTAGGAGAGACCAGTCTCCTATTCACTTCTTCCTTTTTTTTTAAAGCTCAACTCTACAACTCTGCTTTAATCACAGTAACAATACATGAGCTGTTTTTAGACAAAGGGAAACTGAAAGAGGCAACCTGGAGTGAATATCTTTGTAAAGCAAATGATAAACAATGTAAATAATCTGTTAGATGGAAAGGCCAGGTTTCTGAAGGCTAGTTTGAATGCAAAACAGTATAAGCAAAAAATCAATAAAGCCACTGTTCTACTTCTGCTTCGTCTGTTCTACTTCGATATAGGAATTTTATGTAGGGGCAGGTGCTGTCTAAAACACAGTAAAAGATGGACAGTATGTGAAATGTTATATTTGTGAAATGCTATCAGTCAATGGTGCTATGATATTCAGTCAAGGATATCAACCAAGGTGAAACCGACTTTCTTGCCATGGTGAGACTTTGAGCAATGCTGTGATGATGTGAAACAGGAATGATTTCAGTTGGTGTGAAACAGCACCTCTTGTCTAAGTCTTGTAGTTCTTACCACTGGGCCTCACCACTACACATGTTGTTGTTTTTCAAAACTCTGGATGAATTATTCTCTTAAGCAATCAGGTAACATAAAGTCTAATTGCTGTATACAGGAGAATATGTGTTCTGGTCTTCCCCTTGTGGTTTTCCTCTTTTGTAATTTTCAGGGTTTCTTCCTGTTGTGCTCTAAGTGTCGTCATGTCAGGATCTCTCTTAACTTTGTCTGCGGGATTTAATGTTATTAATTCATTCAAAATTCATGTAGTTGGAGATAGAAATAGTTCATGTATTTACTGTTAAACGTTTCAGTTCAATATTTACTTCCTCTTTTAGATTACTTTTAATTAGAAAGGGGTGTGTAGTTCCAGGCTCATGTTACTTGGAGAATAATTAAAAGATTTCACAGAAGGAAAAAACAAGAAATGGTATCAGAACAGTGCTGAGTATTGGCGGATACCCTGAGTTCAGTGAATGCCTAATTGAGGGGGCGTGGTTATAAGCAGCAGGGCAGGCTGCACCCTTCTGCCCCCCCGCCCATCTGCTTTTGTAAAATCAAATTTCCCGGGCTGCAGCTGGGGTGTTCTGCTGGCATGCTGATGTCATCACTCCCAGCCCCCATCTTGGCACTGTGAAGGGCTCAGGGAGCCTGAGTTTGGTCTGCTGACGCATACTGAGGGACTGGTGCCTGCAGGGTGGAATGCGGTGCACGTGTGAAGGTTTGAGTCTGCGGGGTGCATGTCTGACGCAAGGAGGAGTGGTGAGGAGGATCCGGACTTGTTTAGGATGTGCTAACTGCTCTCAGCTAAAGCAGTGACCAGTGAACAAGGACAACATGGAGGAGGTAAACGCATTATTGCCTCTCTTCTTCCCCCTCCTCCATCCACTGATGGGTGGACTGGCCTCTAGGGAGTGAGATCATTCTAGAGATTGAGCTGAGCATACATTGCTAAAAGGTTACAAAGCACTATTGCTAATAGTGTGTGCATTACTGAGGAAACTCTGTGTGTCCAGTAGGAAGGAATGTGAGAGTTGTTGCCAAAGGCTTACAACAGTGGCCTGGGCTGTCTCTTCCCTTTCCTTGTGTTTAGAATTATAGGAAAATGGCTTCTTGTGCAGGGGGTAGTAAGTTAATTTGGGCTATGGGCTTGGCAGCTATGGCAGCTATCTTGTTTAGTACTTAGCCTGTTTGCTTCTCTAGCAGAGAGAGAAGCTATTGATACATTTGTAAATGTGGGAAGTGGGTCATTTAACTCATTGTCTCATTGTTTGGTACAGTTATTTGTTATTTGTAGTCCTTGCTGAACAGCTGCAGGGCCATCTGTCTGACCTTTCTCTTTAGTATTTTGGAGCATGTGGACTTCTTGTTTTGTTTCATCTCTGCCTTGTTTCGTCAGTCGTGTTTTGTTGTTCCTGATTATCATCATCTGTGTGTAGTGTTAGCTTGTTAGTCTATATTTTTAAACCCTGGGTGTTCCTGTCAGTGTTTGATTTTTTTTAAGTGATATTTTTCTTAATCATTAGTTTTCCGGTCCCTGTTCCAAGTTTGGTTATTCATGTTTTTTTCTGACGTGATGCATTTCTCCAGTGGGGCTGTGGCTCTTTACATGATTTGAATAAGGTGCCTAATAAACAAAGCACACTGAAGCATGTGTCCTGCCTTATCGCTCTCAGTGCTTCAGTCGGTTGGCTTTGCAGTCATGGTCATAAAACCCATGACTCTTTGGTTCGTTGTGAGACTCAGGACCTCTTTATTTGTGAAAGTACTATTCTTATACGCAAGTCTGTTATATGAAGACAATTTAGTGCCAAAACAATATATATACTATTTGCAATGTACATATACAAAATATACTTGACACGCAATGAATGTGCTCTACAAATACAAACACAACTATCTTACAATGTGCTTTACAAATACAAAATGTTGCAAATGTACGTGACTTTCTAATAAATACAGAACTGTTTTCTAATTCATTGCACTTAACAAATATCACTTCACGTATTATCTAGGAAACAGGAACGGTTCAAAGTACAGGAATATTGAGGATACGAGACAGACCAGCGCGCGCGCGCACACACACACACACACACACACACACTGTTCTCCTGCTGGCCACTCATTATCAGTAAATTTCTCATCATAAGTTGTCAAATGTATCTATACCTACTCTTCAGTAGCGATGTAGCAAGCACAAGCTTTTCTCACAAATCCTTGTTAAAATACAAGTGTGCCAAAAGTCATGTGATTCATAAAACGTGGGAAGTTTTGGCACTAAATTATCTTCATACAGTCCTCACAAAAAATGTAAATGAACATTGAATATCACTGTTTACTCCGTGTGTTGGCATAAATCTGTCTGAATTTCCCTTGAATTTGCCCCTGGGATCAACGAAAAATGCATTTTACTAACCTAGGCCTGTTCAAAACCAGCATGCAGTTTCTGAGAAGTCTGTAGACCATCTGCAGGAGCAGGCTGTGTATGTTTGTATTTATGAATGCTGTATGTTAACTCTCTGTAGAAGTTTACTGTGGATTTTCTGGGTTTAGAAACTGCAGAGGCATTTTCCCAACTCCAAAAAGAATGTATTTTGTGTTTTGTATTACAGTTTTACCACGTGTGTGTGTGTGTGTGTGTGTGTGTGTGTGTGTGTGTGTGTGTGTGTGTGTGTGTGTGTGTGTGTGTGTGTGTGCGCAGGTGGATAAACAGCAACAGAGTAAGGACTCTGTGTACTTCCGAGATGGGCTCCGGCGGATAGACTTCATCCTCTCATATGTTGAAGATAAGGATGGAGAAAGAAAACAGGTGAGACTTATTTTAAAATCCACTGAATACGTACATTTACCCAAACAACTGACATCCTGTGAATGAAATATGATTATATAATTTTATGATGTACTTTGTAATTACATTCAAATGAATGTTTATATATTTAAAATGGGCACACTTTGTATAATTTCAGTTAAACAAATTACAAAAATATCCATTATCTCAGGAATATAGCAGATGAAATGGCTCAAAAAAGAATTTTATAGAAGTGCTTGTTTTGTTTAACTGCTGTTTCGGGTTCATATAACACTTAAAATAACCAAGATTAAAGCTGTTATTAAAACTAAAAATAAAAAAATAAAAAGCTACAAAAATAAAGCTATTGAACTATCACACACTCACATTCTCTAGTGACTGTTGTTATGACTGCTATGTCACACTGTTGAGAGAAAAGAGGAGAAAGGTTTGTGTGTACTCAACACTTCTTTGCCACAGGAAGAGATGGGTGATTTAACCGTGTAGTAGTACCTTGTCTCCATAGTGATAGAAAAGTTTATTGCTGGGACACATTGCTAGTCTTCTTGAAGGATTATTATTTATACACAAAATGAAGGTTTTATTAAAATCATTTTCTTTTGGTTACTAGGCTTAAGGACAGGGTGAGGTATTAAGTATAGCAGTATTTAGTTTCTGCACAGATCGTTGTATAGTCCCTATGAAGATAGCGTTGTCTGATTTGCTGTTGCCAGGAAGTGACCTACATCCTTCAAACACATGAACATTAGGTTCTGAGTCCTCCCAGTGAAAGTCAAAATGTCAGTGATGTTCGACATAGTAAGACTGTTACTATGATACTATGATTCCAAGATACTAGCGATGGAAAGTTACCTAAGTTATGTCCTGTGTTATGTGCACTGCATTCACACTAATATCAACAGTCTTTATTGTGTCTGTTCTGTATTTAATGAGGCAGGAGAGAAGGAAGATCTATGAGGCTAACCTGGAGGACGTGGGACTCCAGCTGGAGCTTGAGGACAAATCGGTGAGTGGGAGTAACCTGCTCTGCGTTATCTAACTGAAATTCAAACACGGCATTAGACAGATCAGTGATTTGGGTCACTGGGTGGTTTGTCTTAAGATAATGAGATTGGCATTCAGATATCAGCTACAGAAGAGGGAAAAATGGAGAGAACTAAAATGAAGTTATCATTAACACAGTGTTGGGAATGACTGATGTTTACTTTGACTTCCGGCGCCGACGCGAGTGGCTGCCTTTTCCAGTAGCTCCGTCTTTGTGTGTTTTTTCTCGAGTTCAAGAATTTCCCTCTGGGATCAATAAAGTATTTATCTATCTATCATCTACTGTTGTATTGTAGTATTGAACAAGTCAGAATACTAGCACTAGGCTGCAATTTCAATCTACTCTGAATCTCTGAAATGTGTATATATCAGGAGTCTGAGGATGGGAAGACGTATTTTCTAAAGATCCACGCTCCGTGGGAGGTATTGGCCACCTATGCTGATGTACTGAAGATTAAAGTGCCCTTCAAAGTCAATGATGTCCCGGATAACCGCGAGACTCCAGCTTCCTGGCTCTTCACTCCACTGCGCTTGCCTGATCATGTCATGCACCCTGAGCCAGATTACTTCACCTCACCCTTCGACAAAAGCAAGACTGACTTCTTCCTCATTGATGACAAGGAGACTTTTTTCCCTCCCTCTACACGCAACAGAATAGTAAGGGCCCTTTTACATATAAAAACATATTTTGTGGCTTTAGTCCTTGACACTTTCAGCAGCAGTGTCCTATTTAGGGGAAGCCAAAGATCGTGTGATTGCAGGAAGGTCCTTTTTGCTAACAGCACTGTCTATACAGGTCTACTACATTCTCTCTCGCTGTACCTACAACAAAGATGACAGACTCAACAAAGACAAGAGAGGCATTAAACGACTGCTGAACAATGGAACCTACACTTCTGCTTTCCCTCTGCATGACGTAAGCTCCTCTAAAACAGGCCACAGTGCACCACAGGCAAAGAATGCTGCTTGCTTCTCTGTGCTGCATACAAAGAGCTTCTCATCTTCCGGGTGCGTTTCACCTTAAGAACCAAAAAATGTGGTGTATGTTTGCGTGCATGTAGTGCAGGTACTGGACCAGGTCTCGGGACCCTAGCTGTGAGAGTGAGAGGTTTAGCCTGTATCGTTACTGGGCTCGGTTCCTCCGCTTCTACAAGGAGCAGCCACTCAATCTCATCCGGTGAGACCCACAGGGAGACATGCACGCGCACACACACAATATTATCTGTGCTTGCTTGCCATCTCCAGCTTAAACAGTATGGTTGCTGTTCTGTAGGAGATACTATGGAGAGAAGATTGGCATCTATTTTGCCTGGCTGGGCTTCTACACGGAAATGCTCTTCTATGCTGCTGTGGTGGGATTCGCCTGCTTTATTTATGGAGTTGCCACATACGATGATGTTGTCTGGACGTGAGTGACAATTACAACTGCCTCTTCAATTTGATTACTCGGTAACCAGGCCTGGTGCAGCAGTAAAAAGTAATTGACTGTAACATGTTTTCCAGTAAGGAGATCTGTG
Organism: Sternarchorhynchus goeldii; assembly: GCA_028565775.1. Taxonomy (NCBI): domain Eukaryota; kingdom Metazoa; phylum Chordata; class Actinopteri; order Gymnotiformes; family Apteronotidae; genus Sternarchorhynchus; species Sternarchorhynchus goeldii. The sequence continues at coordinate 3,133,106 of JAOXYF010000007.1, read as the reverse complement.
ATGAAAACATTGGTGGAAAAATTATCATGTGCCCACTCTGTGATAAAAAATGTAGCTTTTGGAAACTCAACAGTACCTGCAATTCCACTTGGGTGAGTGGCATTCTGTTTTTCTTTTACTGTTTCTGAAAATGAAAAAATAGTCTTAACTGCAAAGTCATTAGATAAACATTGCTTTTCTCTCTATTTCTAACAGCAATCACACCTTTTTGACAACACAGCAACCGTTTTCTTTGCTATATTTATGGGTATATGGGGTGAGTAAAGGTTATACTGATTCTACATTACATTAAATGGGCACATGTATAGTTTTTTTCTTATGGGTTGTCGCCCTCTGGTGTCAGAAAAGTGAATTTATTTGCTACCTCCACTGACGGATTGGAACAGCTTGTGTGTGTATGATTAGTGCATGAGCAGAGGGCCCCAAATGGAGGCTAATGGGGCCAAACCTTTTGAGCAGTGACCTTATTCCTGGAGTTTTGGAAGCGGCGGCAAGCCAGGCTGGAGTATGAGTGGGACCTCGTGGACTTTGAAGAGGAGCAACAGCGGCTCCAGCTGCGACCCGAGTATGAGACCAAGTGCACCAGTAAACGGCTCAACCGCGTCACCCAGGTAACCAGGCGCTCTTCATCCAGTGGCGTTTTCTGATATTTACTGTGTTTCAAATATGGATTAATATTGATGTTAATATTTTATGTAATGATAACTATATTGACTTTTACTCCTGTTAATATTGTAGTAAAAATGTAGATTATCTCTGAATATTATGATATTGTTTCCAGGTAGTTCACATACTGTACAACATGTTGCTTGAGTTATTGCTTTATTTTTTTGGTAAATAAATTAGGATAATATAAATGGATAGAGAGAGGACATTTCAGGAAAATATATCCCTCAAAAGAGATCGCTTTTATTGTAGTTCCCCTCAAAAAATCTTGATTCAGTTCATTATAGACTTCCTTTAGTTCACCAGCTAGTCATCATTCCCATGAGCTTGAATCTGGTGCGTCAGAACAGGGAAACCCCAAACGTGTGCAGAATGTGCTGTTACTGTAACAGAATGTGCTGTTACTGTACCAGTTGGTAGGAAGCTCTTCATTATAGTCAGAGCCCTGCAGTAACTCAGTAGCCTCTTAACCAGTTGTGCGTTGATTCTCTGTAGGAGATGGAGTGGATTCTAGACCAGTCACTTCCTGATTTTTTAGGCAAGGTTTTCCTGTGCTGGACCACTGTGGTCCTGTGGGTAAGACAGGAAGAACACAGGCTTTGGGGTGTGTGTGTGTGTGTGTGTGTGTGTGTGTGTGTTGTTGTATGTGATTCCACAACACGTTAAAACAAGCTGAAATTGTCCCACTTTTTTGATTTAAAGCCCTATTTGGATGTGATTTAAACAGACGTGGGGTCTTGAGATAATTTGCTATTTAGGTGCTAGGTGATCATTTACTTCTGCTTCTTGCCAGGTGATCAGTTGCATATCGGTAACCCTCCCCCCCGGTATTTACAAATAGCAAAATGAAAAATAGACGCTTTTGAAAAGTCAAAAGTTGACTTGGTCTAGGTGGTAAAACATCAATGTTTTGGGAAAATTCAAGGTATTGCAAAAAAAAAAGTATTACAGACACCCCCCTGATCATCTAATTCCACCAAATAGGGCTTAAACTACAGGAGAGGGTAGAGGTAGCCCAAAATGGAGACCCTCAAGCTCTCTTAGTGGTTCTCTGGGGGCTAAGGCGGGCCTGGTCCTAGGTGTGTGCTGGGGGTGGTTGTGCTGTATGTTGACTGCCTTATTGCCTGCTTTGCTTGCTTGCTGTGTAGGAGATGGAGCCTTACTTACCAGTAACAAGTAAGCTTGCTCGCTCCTGCCTGTCCGCGACCACCGTGTTGTTCTGGGTGAGCATCAAATCGCTACATGTTTCAGAGTGATACCTGAATGTTCATGTCACATATATCCCAAGCACAATCATAAACTCTTCAGAGCATCCCACAGAATTCACAGCACTCATAGCAACATAACTGATATATTGAAATCTGAATATTTTTCAAGCTAAAACAGATCATTTCATACACAATCCAAACCTATGAACGTGTTCGTTTACAAGGACTGAACAGCAGCAAAGTAAGAAATGAGCAAAGAATGGGGAAAAAATGTTTTGCTTGTGGAAGTATGGTTTATGCAGCATGTTAGACAATTTACTGACCTTTTTGGATGTTTTGTGGTGCAGTGTGTAGCCAAAATATAGCCCACAGTATATATGTTTTCTTTCATACAATCAGCTTTGTGTCAATATACTTTGAATAGCGGAGTAAAAATACCTGGTGTTTTACCTTTTACATTTGTTTACTTCCTGACGCGTCACTCCTTTGCTGGCCCTTGTTCTTTTCATGTGAAGATCTCTCTAATCATAGCGAGTATTATCGGAGTGATAGCCTACCGGCTGGCTGTGTTCGCTGCACTGGCCAGCTTCATGAAGGACGCTGACAAACTGGAGGTGGTGGGCTCACTCATCACCCCACAGCTGGCTACCTCTGTCACGGCCTCCTGCATCAACTTCGTCATTATCATGGTGCTCAACTTCTTGTATGAGCGTGTGGCCATCTGGATTACAGACATGGGTAAGATACACTCTTGGTTATTGTTCTGAGCTCAGGCTTTTTATGGCCCTAGTAAGTGCTGTCTCCAAGCAGGTACTGTAAATAGGCCCCACAGCACACAGGTTCTCTTTACTGTGTGTGTGTGTGTGTGTGTGTGTGTGTGTGTGTGTGTGTGTGTGTGTGTGTGTGTGAATGTATGTATGTATATGCATGTATATGTTTAATAAACAGCGTGAGTGATCAAGTTAATTTTTTTTATATATATATATATATATATAATTAGGGTTTTGTTTTTTTAATGTTCTTTACTTTTTGACAGCTCATTTTACACTCACGTGGTGTGCCTTCTTTAAGCGTTCACTTTTATGCTTCTTCACAGAAATCCCTAAAACTCATTCAGAGTATGAGAACAAGCTGACAGTCAAGATGTTCCTCTTCCAGTTTGTTAACTACTATTCCTCCTGCTTCTACGTGGCCTTCTTTAAGGGAAAGTTTGTGGGCTACCCAGGCAAATATGCATACATGTTCAATGAATGGAGTAACCTGAGGAATGAGGAGGTAAATGTGTCTTATGGAAACCACTTTCTTGCTTGTTTCACTGTCTATGTACACCAACTTTACAATGCTGTATGTCTCTGTAACTTGCACTCCGTAGTGTGATCCAGGTGGCTGCCTGATTGAGCTGACCACTCAGCTGGTAATAGTGATGGCTGGTAAGCAAGTGTGGGGGAACATCCAGGAGGCCCTGGTCCCGTAAGTGGTTCCTAAATACTGATGGATCATTACCTAGATTTGAATTTCAAGTGTGATATTGAAATAGATATCTTGGGTATCTTGAGGTTATAAATATTAATCGTTTTATTATGAAATATGCCTTCATTAATTTATCAAAAGTATATATTTTGGGACTAAAATAATTAGTGAAATATACATTGATTCATTAATATTGTGTGCAATCTGTAAAGGAAGAAATAAGATCCCTTATATTATATACAAAGAATGGCGCCCTTAACACTAGCATGTCCAAAATTAGCATGTCTTGATCCTAAGGACATCACCCCTCCATCTTGCCAACAGATAGAGGGCCATCAGCCAACCTTTATTATGTAAATGAATGACGGAGGAGCATTGAAGCTGCAACTCTAGTGTACATTCTTCACAAACTCTCTAGTGTACATTCTTCACAAAGCCCTAGCTTTCTTGTAGCAACTGCTAGTAAAATATCTCTCTCCTGTGCTCAAATCTAAACTATTTGCTTATATAGCTGATGATGGATAGATATATAGATAAACAGGCAGACAGAGACACACAGAGAGAGAAATCAGTTTTATTTATTTCACTTAGATGTATGGCGTCTGCATGTTTCTTGCCTGCTAAGCACAGCCACGGAGTTATACCTCTGAAAGATTATAGCATATAACGTTATTGTGATCACCAGGCTGAGAGTAACTAAGGAGTCCTTCCAAGCCAGAGAGAAGGGCCAGTTTTGGTGTTTTTGACTCCAGTACTGGTTGTTGCATCATTGTGATCCAAGCTTAGGCCCTGTTACGTAGGCCATCATTCCAAGGTTCCAGATTGTACAAACATGCCTTACTTTATGTGGATGAAGAGTTGGAGGGGGCTAGTTCTGCTCAGTCTGCTCTAGGTACCGTAAAGTTCTGTGCATGTGCGCATGCAGATGGCTACAGAACTGGTGGAAGAGCAGAAGTGCACGCAGTCACCCTGAGAGTCTGTACAGCCGTTGGGAGCAGGACTATGACCTACAGAACTTTAGCCAGTTTGGCCTTTTCTACGAGTACCTGGAAATGGGTGAGACAAATGTCTGTATACACGCATCTCTAAGCAACATTAAGATTATTCAACTTGTAATAACTCCATCTTGTACCAACACTTTTTACAGATAGAGGGTGCTGTTGTCTTCTTTCTTGGGCATTTACCATTGTATATTAATTTTTCTCTCTCTTTCCCTCTCTCTATCTGTCTCTCTTTCTCTCTCGCTTCAGCAATCCAGTTTGGGTTTATCACACTGTTTGTGGCTTCCTTTCCACTGGCTCCTCTTTTGGCTCTGATGAATAATATTCTGGAGGTGCGTGTGGACGCGTGGAAGTTGACCACCCAGTTCCGCAGGCCTGTAGCAGCTAAAGCCCACAGCATTGGAGCCTGGGAGGAAATCCTCAACATGATCGCCATCTTCTCTGTAGTCACCAATGTGAGCGAGACGAATAGCACTTAAAGCACTTAGTCTTCTGGCCTGAGTGTACAATTTTGATTTTAGAGTATTTTCCCACCCACTGTCTCTTTTGTTTTTCTTCATCAGGCTTTCATTGTGGCGTTTACCTCTGATATGATTCCTCGGTTGGTATATCTATACGCATATCACCCTGGAACTGAGCTCACTATGCAGGGCTATGTCAACAATAGCCTGTCCTTCTTCAACATCACTGAGATTCCTGAAAAAAATTCCCCTGACCCCAGTGAGAACCCTCCCTGGTTCAACAGCTCTATTACCACTTGCAGGTTTGTGTGTCATTGTGCAGGTTTGTGTGTGTTGTGTGTGTGTGTGTGTGTGTGTGTGTGTACATTTATCACCCATGTTATTAGAAACCCCTACCTTCAGTTGCAAGTCTACTGTAACGTGGCGCGATAATGAGGTGGAAACAAACTCTGAGAGGAGCGAGTTTTATAAGGGGCAAATCCATAATTGTTGTAAGAACAGTCCAGAGTCATTGAACCACAACAAAGCATAGTTATGAGCAGGCTACACAGAACAGGGCACATATAACAATAATACTAACACAGGTACTTTGCAAGAAATTCAAATACATGAAACAAGAATTAACAGGAATCGACAAGAATTAACAATGACCAGTCGCGAGAACCAACACAGACAGCAAACCAAATCGATGGGAAACGAGAAACAGGTGTATAGCAGATAGTGAGAACCAAAACATGAACAGGACTGGAACGGAGTGAGTTGCCAGAGAGACCGCAACGCTAAGGGAGGGAAAAGCGTGACGTCTACAAGGTGTTTCTAATAAATTTATGATTTCAATGAAGTGGGTGATGATTGTATGTAAACACACATCTGCTATTTCAAGAGTAAATATCGATGTCTAAGTCGAGGTTTTAAATATATGTGTGTGGGATGTAGTGTGTTTATAAAATGTGTTCTGTGCAGGTATCGTGATTACCGCTACCCTCCAGGCCATGAGAATGAGTACTCCCACACTATGCAGTTCTGGCACATTCTGGCAGCCAAAATGGCTTTCATTATCATCATGGAGGTGAGGCTTTCTCGCAGTGTTGCTTCTGGTTTTTAGGCTTTTAAACAGTGTCCAACAGCTCTCACCTTCAGCCCATCACTCATCTTTACCCTTGTCCATCTCTCTCAGCATGTGGTGTTTGTGGTGAAGTTCTTTGTGGCGTGGATAATCCCAGATGTGCCGTCCGACGTGAAGGCCCGTGTGAAGCGCGAGCGATACCTCGTCCAGGAGTACCTGCACAACTACGAGGTGGAGAAGCTGAAACTGCAGCTGAGTCTGGGCACAGACCAGTGCATCTGTCCAGAAACAGCATCGACCGTAAAGCGCGAAGTGCTGTCCGAGTGCCTGACCTAGCCACACCCCCCCCCCCCTCCGAACGCTTCAGCTTGTGTGACAATGGAAGTGGCCTCTCTTACACCATTACCTCTGCCTCGGTAACAGGCTAATATTGCATTGAAGGTTCCAAATTCAAATCATGTTTAGACACAATGTGAAAGTACTAACCTAGGACCATAGAAATATATTAATTTGAACATAGAAAGAATGGTTGTTTTTGTTTTTTTGTTTTTATTTGTTGTTTTTGTTTTGGTGTTTTTTGGATCCTGTTCTTTCCCTGTTTACTCCATCCAAAGTTCTTTTTACTTTTGTAGATGTCTCCCTTTTTTAGGGCAGTCTTTGATAGTGTTGTTATTTGAATGTAGAAGGTAAAATCAGCGAACTTAATGAAAGTTGTTATGTAACACAACATGGTATATTTTGTTCCTGTGGATCCAGATCTAGTTTTTGTTGTTTCTTTTGGTCCACTTTGTCTCTTTCACTCTGTCCAAGTATTTAATGTACCTCCAATTCTTTTCTAGTTTGTTGTGACCTTTGTTTCCTTTTCTACTTGTGAGTAATCTGTCTGTTCTGGATATAGATATTTAGTACCCTTGTGCAACCAAAGACAAGATGCCTTAAATATCACACCTGTCACTACCTTGTCTCTCCCTGCAAGGTAGATTTCAAGATTTATGTAAGCCTGTGTAGCGTTTTTTGGTAAATACATTGCACATAATCGCAGAAAAAGACCTTCAATCACATTGAGCACTAAAACATAGAATGACATTTTCAACATCAAGCTGCCATACAGTTGCCACATCACTACAAAAAGTGTCCTTTTCTCAGCATGCAGTTTCACAAGGCTTTCACAAAATGCTTTGCTTTTTTTTCTGGAAAGCTTACAGTATACTGTAGCCAAGTAAATGCAGGCGTACTGCACGTTTTGAGTGCACAGTGTTTGCAGCTAGCAGGTGTCACCAGTGTGCTCCTGCTCTTTAGTTAAAGAGAAGACGGCTTGTCTGATTGGTGGTTGAAAGCAATCAGCACCTCAAACCCTGAACCAAATCCAGCCATATCTTACTATTCAAAGCAAAAGTCTTGGCGGAATGAAAGATAAGCAGATTGTAAACTGAGGGAAAGGGTAGGCCGACCACGCTAATGGCTTTTAATGTGCCTTTATTTATGCACATATTGATTCCAGCTGTGGACATGTCAACTCTGTGAGTGTCTGTCTGTCTTTTTTTCTCTCCCTCTTTTTATTGTATGTTCAGTTACGGGTTTGGGGTAGTAAAAGTAACTTTTGCACTAAGCACTTGATAGATAAGGGATTTGTTCATTATGTCTGTGCAGTTAATGTATTTACACTACAGGAACAGTGTTAATGTCTCAAATTATGATGACATCTATCATATGAATTACAGTAAGAACTTTGCCAACTCGGTCCTCTTTAAAGTTCTGTTTTTTTTAAAGCAGTATAGCACAGTGAAATTAGAATGGGAGAGTGACTACAGTTAAGGTGATAAACCCCAGAGACATGAAGAAATATGACAATTCACAAGGGTGTTTCGTTTCCAATTATAGACAAATAATTGGTTTTCGTTACTTTATAGATTAAGTAAACATGAAACTAGTTTTACTGTTATTTGTGACTTGAAATTTACAGATGTGCTTATTGCTTTTTTTAATTTTATTCTGAGATTTCATTTTGCCTTTGATTATAAAGGAAATATGACAAACGATTTAAAGGAGTCTTGTCTCTAGCATTTTTTTAATTTGCTATACACATTACTAAATAACTAGAATATTGTAAACTATACATAATAGTTTTTCTATGCACCCAAACAGCTGTATGCAAAAAACCAAACATGCTAGCACTGTACTATACAATCTTTGCCTGTAATTTTATACTGTATGCTGGTCTAGGCCCTCTAAATGGATACTGTGAGTCCAAATGGACTTGTTTGTAAAGATAATCAAATCATTAAATTCATTTTATGTAAAGAAGTGATCGTCTCTTTTTTTTTTGTACTTGTGTTTCTTCTGAGCGCTTCATTCTTCTGTTCTGGATACCAGTGTGTCCAAAAACACACCATGCTGAATTTATAAATAACTTAAGTAACTTTTAAATGCTGTCTGTCATTGATAAGTAAATTATTTCCGTAAATTATTGAAGCTCTAGTCTTAATTTCTATTTTAAGAGTAAAAGGGTGGTATGGTTCACTTTTGAGTGATGTTCCTGCTCCAATCCTCTAGTAAGTTACAGCAGCAGGTCTGTATTTTGTTTTTATTAATCCTTACTTTTCTTTTGCCTAGCATACAGATGATAAAGAGAAAACAGTATATGTCTCTCCTCATCTCTCATTTTCACTCATTCCATTTCTCTCCCTATGTAGGACAACACTCTGCTACATGAAACTCTGTTCTGTGGTACGACTGGCCAGGGCACCGCGTGTACAGTCCAGCTCTTCTTGATGCCAGTTCTCTTCCTGGGAGTGTTGGTGCTGGGTCTCCCTCATAGCTTCTTTTCCCTCTATGCTTTCTCCTGCCGCCTGGGCTGAAGTAGCCACAGCACCGTGTGTCTTCACAACCTGTCCATGGCACCTGCCGGGCCTCATCCGTGAGAGTGCACAGGTCGCTGGGCCTGGCTGTCTGCTACGTGCGTGTCCAGTACCTCAGTTAATCCTCCCTGTGGTCCAACAGACCCACACCTAACACTGTCAGACTGTCAACAAGACTGCAACATGGGTCTCTTCAAGGGGAATGGGAAGGCGAGCTTAGCCCATTCGCTGTGGTATTCGTGCCTGAGCTTCCTTCTCCCGTATGTTGTGCTGAACTACTGCTATGCATGTAGTGTGTGCTGCACGAACAGCACAACCCATGGGTTAGGGGACTGGACTGGCAGCTTGGTAAAGTCAAGGTCCTGTTTGGGCATCAGTTTTCTGTATTATGTCAGCGGGACTGTGGCCATTGGCATGGCAGCAGTGGCATTGGAGGACCTATCAGTGTGGGGAGCATCCATCCTGGCATTTTCAATGGAGATCTGTGCTGTATCACTTCCTATACCAACTCCCCTCGGGAGGCCTCCCAGGAAGGAACTATGGGCAACTCTTACTGAACTATGGACAAAGCCAAGAGTAGAGTCTGACACACAGGGGGGAAAGAAGGAGGGGAATCTTGAGTAAGGCATGTACAATTACAGTGAATGAGTCACCAAGTGAACTTATGAAACTAGTTGTTCTGTGCTACAGCGCCCACTTGTGGTGATGTAATTTTTTTCTTTCTTTTATACTTGCTTTCTTTCATTTAGTATTTCTTGATCACCTCAAACAGGGAGATACTGAGACTGAGCCTGCCTTTAATATCCTTTTCTTGTCTCAGAGAACGCTAGATAACCTTACTCCGACTGCAGTCTCGTTTCAATGGTACCGTCTCTGTTTTGCAGGTGTAAAATTGACTATAGAAATGCCGATTAATATATTGCATAAGAAAACATGACCAAAAGTCGTAATTGTGATGCATTGCGGTTACAAGAATCTGTTTTATGTCTTAACGAGAATCTTTTTAGCAGCGCATAATACATTTGTAAACGAGAGTGACGGGGCGGGATAACGCGCATGCTTTGTACGCGCCACTCCTGTCAGCGGGTACCTGGAACAGCTGGGTTTACACGCGCTTTCGCTGGCCACGGATGTGAAAGCTCCCAGGCTGCCTAATTTTAAACAAGAACCTAGTACTCCATTTCTCATGATGTACAAACCATTGTGTGGTACAGGTAGGCCTACATTTTTAAATGTGTGATGCCTCTGATTTTAGCATTTTAAAGAACAATTCAATTGTTTACTAGCAGTGACGATGGAGAAGCGAGGATTAACTGAACTCGAAGGAAAGGAAAACTTAAAGGATATTTTAATGGCTGCAAAAGAAGACCATATCTGAACGCATGCATGTGTAGGCGTTGATACAGATCATACTCACGGGGATTAAAAAAAACGAATGCTGATTTTGTCTGTCCAAGAAATCAAGTCGTCTAGTTTCTGCACTCCATGAATATGCACACTACAACTCATTCAATCTAAAATTTCATACTGCAGTCTGATCATAACGAACTGAACAGTGTATTCGGATATGGATACCGTGAAGGAGCGAGTTTTTGTCCCTAGTAAGGCGGGACTGAAGAATCTCGCGGGGAAGACGCTAGGACATATACAGAGGTATTACTTATTTTTTGGTGTTTTTGTCATAATAATAATAATAATAATAATAATAATAATAATAATAATAATAGTAATAATAATAATAATGTAGAAACATTTTTACATGACGTGAAGCATCAGAATACGCATCCATGTTGCCACTCATTCATTGAATTTTTTGAATAAAATAAATTTGGAATTCACCACGAATCTATATTTTAATGACCAGCTTTATTCGTTTGGGAAATAACAAATATAAAATCATATACGAAACATGTTAAATCATGATTCGATCTAGGCTGATATGCCACTGGATATAAAAGAATTCCCTCGTGAATCGTTCTTGTGGTTGGGTTTCCTAAATAATTAATGAAATCGAGAGAGTCGTGACACGTGTTTCACGTTATATTTTAATAGAATTCACACGCATTATTACTGTAACAATAAGGTTTGCACTGTATACTTGTATTAACCGCAAAGAGATTTTCATTTCATCCTTATTCTGAAGACTTATTTATATCGCATTCTATTTACAATTTTAGGGAAATAAACTAAAAATATCTGATAGTATTGCCAAAATGTTCTCACAACTTTCATACAAACTCTCGCACATATTATAATTTAAAGGTTTTATAGCTTTTTTCGAAGAGAGTTCACACTCCTGTCTCTTCTGTTTTGTGGCTACTGGTCAAGCAAACATTTACTATGTTGCCACCGTAGCTGAAATATGTACCAGCAGAGGGTTTTTTTCGTTTTTGTATCTTCGGGTATTTTTTGTGCAACATTCTTGCACTCTGGTAGTTAAAGTGATTCACTAAAATGAAACGTTACTTAATATATTCTACTGTTTAGGTTGTCACAAATCAAGTTAAATCAAAATGCAATAGCTTTAGATACTATATTTCGTTTATACGTTTGCAGTAATTTCTAAATGTTTTGGCTTATCATATGCTGTATTTAGGCTTATGCAATCATTTTACCCGTCGAACAGTCCATGTGAATTTTACCTAAATTATTAATAAATTAAAAATGGACGAATTCCACGCAAATCGGAATTAACCTTAAGGGTACTGCAATGTGAGGCAAATACTGGCAAGAACCCAAACGTAGGCCTACAAATAAAATATTTTAAATTATTAATTAGGCAATTTCTTCCATTTTATGCGGTTATAACGTCTGATTCAACCCGGGAAAACCATTGTAAATTAAAAGCTTGAATTAAATACAAACAACATATAATTAGACAAAGAACATATTTTCGAGGCATTGCCTGTGTTGTGTAAAACTATTTGAATATTTGTTCTTTTTTCGTAGGGTTATGGAAAAGAAGCAGAAAACTGGTGAAGTAATCGAGCTAACGGAAGATGGGCGTCCAACCGAGATAACTGAGAAAAAAAAACCCTTATGCGACTGCACGTGTTTTGGCCTGCCTCGCCGTTACATTATAGCCATCATGAGCGGTCTTGGTTTCTGTATTTCATTCGGTATCCGTTGTAACCTGGGAGTCGCCATCGTGGGCATGGTCAACAATAGCACTATCCACCGGGGCGGCAAGATTATCGTCAAGGAGGTGCGTGTGGGACAGTTATAAAGCCCCGCCCTCATTTTACCTAGTCGTTGACTGCTCCTCCTCTTCTATTTGTTCCCATCTCATTCAAAGCAATTTAATGAAGCAGAGTTCTAAAAAAGACCTGAGACGTGAACATGACGTGCTTCTTTTAAATAAATAAATAAATAAATACAACACATTTGGATTTTTAGTATATTAAAACTAATTATAAGAAATAAGTGATCTTTGGCGACCTACTTAGGTTACTTATAGATTATTTTCCTATTCATGTCTGTTTTCTAAGAAAGCAAAATTTAACTGGGACCCAGAGACTGTCGGGATGATCCACGGGTCGTTCTTCTGGGGATACATCGTGACGCAGATCCCGGGAGGATACATCTCCTCCAGGCTGGCAGCGAACAGGTGACTGCGCGCATTAATTAGACTACTTTCACAAACTGTCTGACTGGAGCAGTGGTCCGCGGAACGACAGATGGGAAACGTATGTCTTCAAAGAAATACACTGCTGTCATGTACGCTGGTTATTAAAGGTTGCAGGGTATAACTCCTTAATAGGGTCACTTTCTAACCATTATTAGTTTAGATTATTTACAATAAAACTACTAATCGTCAATACGTCTATACTATAAACTACTAGTTGTACATATTATATTTAGTTTGGGTCACATTCTAATTATTAGTTGAATCAATCTGTATTAAACTACAAGATTGTAGTAATAACCATTACTACGCCTTCCTTTAAATGTTAGTTAAGGTATTCGGTACCTCCGATCATTATTGTAGATGTGAAAATACTCACATTGTTCGGCACATAACGAAATCGGAAAGAGAGAATCGCCTGCTGACCATGGCAGGAACACGCCGAGTATCGGTAAGGCACGTGCCAGATAGGTTCGCCTTCTCTGCGTTAATGAGGTCTCGAGGGAGAGCCGTGTCTAATCTTTTGTATTCGGGGCACATGGCAACCAGCGGCTGCAATGTAGGAATTACTAGAAAATGTGACAGCCACATTCATATACGAGGTCTATGGACTACAAGGGAAAAGATATATACGAGATGGCATACCTCTGTATAAGGAAAAAATCGGTATAATAAACAAAAT
>JAOXYF010000007.1:3109168-3119969 GCA_028565775.1 Sternarchorhynchus goeldii | reverse complement strand
GAGAGAGAGAGAGAGAGAGAGAGAGAGAGAGAGAGAGAGAGAGAGAGAGAGAGAGAGAGAGAGAGAGGGAGCGAGAGAGAGATGAGGTAGAAAGTAGGGCAGGCAAGTGGAACCGATTTCCCTGAATGCAGAGATTTTTTTCTCTCTTCTCTGGTGCAGTTACACAGTGAATGCTTTGTATAAATACGTGTGTGCATGTCTATAACGTTTTATATAAGCTTTGTGTTTTATGAGACGTGAACACGGCTGCCATCATCATTCCGTTGTTAGATTTAAATGGTCACATTGAATCTATTTGAATTGCTGGGTCAATGGAAGTGCCAGCAAGTCTGAAATAAACTTTATCTCCTGTAATGTGGGTGTTCTGACCTGATCTTATTCAAGAACAGATTCACTGAAATCTTAACAACAGCCAACTGGCTCATCATTACAGACAGTGTATATAGAACACAGCTAGAAGGACTTACTATCCTATCAAGAAGAGTTTTTAAAAAGATTAATCTCTTATTCCTTACTCCTTTTTTCCCCTCCTACTTTATTTTCCGCTGAAGTAGCTGAAAGCATGCATGGAGATGATGTTAAATTCAGGTGGGACACATTGAGGTTTGGAGTTGAAATGCAGCTCTTGATGTGATTACTGCATGTTATGCCTTGTCACCTGACCATTCAGTCATGGGTATGAATCATGAATCATGGGAGATGAAGTACCTAAATGTGAATATATGTGACCTCTAGACAGGTGTCTTTGTACACAGTTGTGTTGTTTTTACCATCACATTTTCATGTCACTTCCTGGCCACAACACACCAGGACTGATTTACTACAGATTTGATCACAGCTTGTCAGCATATGATTTACTCATGCTTGTGCTAAAAGAATGCTACCTCAAATGACTGGACAATAAGCTTGACATTATTGTGTCATTTCTTTCATTTGACATATCTGGCATGGTTCAGTCAAGATCTGGCCCACTGTGTGCTTTTAAATCACTCACTGTCATCTGCTCCATCACATCCACTGCGTTCATACTCACCATCTATTGGAAATTTTCATCATCGACTCTGTCTCTGCACCACTTTATTGTGATACCACGATTTAGGCCTTGTTGACTGCATGCCCAACACTAAGAGAACTTCTCGGTCTTTGTACTGTACGCTCTCCAGTCTTGCACAAACAGCCCCGTGAGGTCTGCCTCTGTCTCTTGGAGCTGGGGAGAATAGCATCCAGGTAGGTGGAATGTTTACACACTCCTAACCAAGCTAAGCACGGCATGCACTTCTCCATTCACCTATGTTCATCTGAGAGCCACTGAGATGGATGGATTGGTCTGTCAGGTACAAGGTCGAGCCCCCTGGGTTGATTAAGCTGGAGAAAGAGATCGAGCAGGAGGAGATAACCCCGGAGCCCCCTCCCTCCCCCGCCTCCTCCGCCTCCTCTGCCCAGCTCACTTCCCCCAACAAATGCTCCTCTGGCAAGAAAAGCACCGGCAAGCTCTTGGATGATGCCGTATGTATGAGGTCTACCGCTACTGGAACATCCAGAATTGGGCTGTGCTTAACATTTCTATGGTTTATGTACATATGTCTGATGTGTTTGTTCAGGTAAAGCACATTTCTGAGGATCCACCCTGTAAGTGCCCTAACAAGTTCTGTGTGGAGCGTCAGTCACAGGGCCGCTATCGTGTTGGAGAGAAGATCCTCTTCATTCGGGTGGGTATTGTAATGTGTGCATAATTACATCTCCATCCGTATACACACAAACCCAAATGCAGTTTTATTTTCACATTAATTAAACAATGCAACATATAGCTATATAGCACCTTTGAAATCTAGTATGTGAGTTTTGTTTTTGGGATAGTTTGAACAACAAATTAGTTTGTAAGTACAGTTATTGTTAGAAGCACTTGGATCTTGCTGGAACATTCTGGTGCGGATGGTACCAGATTATATTTCAGATTATACTGATATTAATTAGACATGGGTCTAATTAATAAAAGACATTTTAGAACCAACACTAATAAAATTATTTTGTGAATTTCAACATGGTTAATAAGCACCAGTTTGAGCTCCAAAGAACTCATGGGTAAATGATATGAGACTTCATACAGGAGCAAATAGACTGCCACTCGACAAATTGTGATTAGTGATATAGGTCTGGTACCCATGGGAACTCTGTTACCTGGCAACACACAACCAGTCCCTACACCCTAGAAAGTGGGGATGGTTTAGTACAGAATGTCCTGTGTGTGTGTGTGTGTGTATGTGTGTGCATGTGCACCATTATTCTCCTCATTCTTAAAAACAACACCCTGCATGGTAACTACACAGTGGCGAAGATGTGAGGATGTTGGCCAGGCTTCCAAGCAGGCAAATTGGTTCTGTAAATCAGTAATGAAGTGGAGCTGGAACAGCGAAGAATCTGGCAGTATTCACTGCTGTAGCGCACTATGGGACTTATTCACAACTGCTTTTGATACCGTGGAGCCTTTAAAATATAGGTCTTCTAAAGAAACAATAAAGCAAAATATTATTGTGCATAGATATTTAAGAGGCTACCTCCAACACTTTTGCAGGAAGACAGTTTTAGACACCTGACTTCATAGCATGCCTGGCACACCGATGTCTCTAAAGCACATAGGATTTATCCAGACGAAACACTACTTACCTCTGTCAGCTCCACTCGGATGTCTCTAGATTAGCGTGTGCATACTAACCACAGAATTAGTATGATCCTGCTCACTCGGGCAGATTTGTTATTGCTTTGCTTTAATTCATGTGTGTAACTATGGCAATGCAGGAGGTTAACTCACCAGTGAAAGAGAATGTGGAGGGCTATATAGCTCTATGCTTTAATCGGAGTTTAATCTGACAAGCCTAAATAGAGTTTAAGTGGCTGCTGGCTTTTGCGTTAAGAAATTACCCTCTGACAACGCCTAATGGTAACTGCACAAGCACCTTCATCTGTCAGTGGTTATTGGAAGGTCCCTCATCTGCCAATGTTCACCTCTGACTTAGATGAAGTAATGTGGTGTAATAAAAGAAATGGCAAAACTGACCACTATGTAAAGTGGAACATGAGTGAAACTGAGATGTCCCTCCAGGTTATTTATGCTTTGAATGTGAATACAAAAAATCATATGCATAGATCTTTCCCTTCTTCTCAATATATATATATATATATATATATATATATATAATTAACTAGATATATTACTTCATAATTAAAATATCATGACCATTTTCATCACCATTAGATTCTTTTCTACCAGTCATTCTTGTGTGTGTTGCCCAGCAACCAAGGGCAAGTAATTCAGAGTTCATAACAGAACACATAACAGCAACACAGTCTACATCTTCCATTCAAATAACTCAAATAGCGATTCAAATCCAAATCCTTCAAATGCTTCCTGTTGAAGGACAGTCTTTGTGTCTCTGACAAAGGACACAGAGGAAGGTAGAGCTGTCCATAGCTCCTGTTCATCTGCTGCAGAGAGCAATTAAAATTCTTCTCTTTGTGAACCAGTGATCATTTCTATGCTGAGACAACAGATCACAGAGGAATACCGGAGACTGTAATAACTGAAAACACTAAATGTGCATATGTTTAACAGGAAAAAAAGGATGCTTTTCATTTGTAGGAGTCTGCTGACAGACTCCTGACCTCAGCCCCCCCAGAGACAGTCTGGCATTGTGTGTTATGATGGCGTGTCGAGTGTGCCTCAGCTCCACTGCTGACTTGATAATGATAACCTTCTCTCATCATTTTTACCCTGCTTACCCACAGTGTGTGTGTATATATTTGTGTGTGGGTACACCCATGCTTACAGTATATAACCTCTGCAATATAATGCAATCCTGTGTGATGTGTACGTGTGTAAATCAAGGTGCTCCAATGCTTGGGGCTTTTTTCACATTGTGTTGTAAAGTGTGACTGAAATATCCTCTCCTCCCATAGACCATGATGTGAATGCAGGCTTGGGGCTCTTACTGGGACCCTCATAGCTGTCTCTCTCCCTCGTCCTGTTAGGCACCTTATGAATGTTTCATGTTATTTTTCCACCCGAGGGCAATATAAAAACATTACAGAGTACAAAATTAGGGTCTGTGTTTCTTCAGATTGCCCCTGTTGTTTATTGTTTATTTTTCTATCTCCCCTACGGGTTTCATTTCTGATAAGTGGTGAGAGTATCGTGGCAATGATTTACTGGGTCAGCTCTTTATTTCAGAGGGGCACCTCCACCGGAGGCTAAGAATGATAGCTTGTCTTTTTTACCCTTTATGAAAGTTTAATCAGGTGGATCAATGGCTGTTTGCACCATTTGTATACTCTTGGAAGTTATGGAGGTGTTGAACAGAAAGTGAGTGAAGAAAGCAAGCAATATTTTTTACATCACACTGGTACCTTTAGAGTCTGTTCATGTTGGTTTCACAAGGAAGGGCTGAGACATGCAAATGAGTCTGTGTGCATCTGAATAACCAGTTTGCAGCATGAGGTTCTTTCCCTTCTTCCCCCTCTGCTTCATTGGTTTTGGGGCGAGATTGCCATGGCACCCAGCCTTGGGAATGTGTCTTAGGGGGAGTGGCAGGTGACAGTAAGCCAATATAGGGGTGTGAAGAAGCAAGTGGAGGTGTTGAGAGATAAAAAGTGAATTCAGTGACTGGGTGTGTCTGTGTGTGTGTGCGCATGTGTGTTCGGTAATAGTGGGAGATGTTGAAATGAGTATTTCTGGTCTCATGGTCATGATGCTTTAGAGAAGAAATCTTACAGATGGACGTTTTCAAAAATTCTAATGCATGACACTTACAATGGTTAAGTAAGGTTCCTGTTTCACTAGTCATCTGTCTTCAGTGTAAATGTAGTATTTTGAAAAGCTTTGCAAACTGGGTGCCTTTCTCCTCTCTTCTTATATAGATGCTGCACAATAAACATGTGATGGTGCGAGTGGGTGGGGGGTGGGAGACCTTCGAGAGTTACCTGCTGAAGCACGACCCCTGCCGAATGCTCCAGATTTCTCGGGTTGAGGGCAAGATCTCACCCATCTCCAGCAAGTCCCCCAGCATTAAAGACCTCACACCCGACAGCTACTTGGTGGTAGCTGCTCATTATAAAAGTAAGAAATAACGAGGGCATATGGCAGATGAGGACCGTGTGATGGCCCTCTTAAGGTGGACTTCTTCTGGCTAATGTATTTTCATGCCACTGCAGCTTTGTTTAGCATTGTACCAAAGCCAGAGTAGCCTTAACTTTCCTAAGAAAGCAATGTGCATCAATGTTAGACTTGAACTTCTTGTATTCTCGCATTCACATTTGATACCAAAACAGACAGTAAAAATGTCCACTGGACTAAGCAATAACATAGAAGATTATTTTAGTTTTATATTTGTTTGCAAAGTTAATCACTACATACTCCTAATATTTGTTTGACTGATTTAGCTAATTTGATACATTGTCTAAAAAGACCAGATGTTTATTTTAAGTGCAAAAGGACTGAATTGTTGTACTTATTCTTTCCACACCTCAGAATGCTATGCAATGATTCATTGATTATGTCTAGTCTGAGATTGTAACTGATGTATTTAGCACAGACTATGGTGTCTTCTGTGTTTCCGTTTGTCAGCATATTTTGTTTAGCTGGGATTTCTGCTTAACTGATGCTTGAAATATGTGATCTCAATCACACTTGTCCTTTGTGTCCTGGGAAGAGCTGAAACTGCTAAGTAAATTCAAGATTTTATTATCTCCCTTGATGGGTGTATATACATGTACATTAGCTCTTACTTAATGAGCTATATATATATGGTAATATTTCCCTTGCTTACATTGTAACAGGCAATTTTCCTGTGTAGACCTATTGCTTTAGATATTTTCTCTTTCTAATAAGAACAGAATTGTTATGTAAAATTGCAAGAACAAGAAAAGACATTAAGTGAGCTGTTCATGTAATACATTGCGTGCACACCCAATCTAGGGTAAACTACAGCAACTTAACTTTTTTTAACCATTGTAAAACAAAGACAAAGAATAAATGTAGGATAAATGAAAGAGATTATGTTACTATGTGTACAATCTGATCAACATGGCTATATTCTAACATTTAACAAGACAGATATAGAACCTATTGGGCCTCAGAGGGAATGTATTTTTGTCAGAGAAGTAGCTCTTGTTGCAAAACTGTCCTGTAGTGACCTCTACTGGCTGAAATATATATAGCAACGTTTTTGGTTTTTCCAGTAGTCACAAAATACATACATACATACATACATACATACATACATACATACATGTATGTATTTGTGTCTGTCTGATTTTACACAAATATCACACAGAAAATCAGAAAAGAAATTATATAAGATTAGGAACTTTATTCAGCCCATTGAAATGTCACAGCATCCACATTCTTATTCTTATGTGTCTCATATATCTAAGCACTGCGTAACTGCCTAAGCAGGGCAACAGGATTGTGGCATTTGAAGTAAAAACCCAAGAACAACTGTCTTAGTTGGCTGACAATACATTTACAGAGAACCTTTCCTGTGAAGAGCACAAAGGTCCAGTTTGACACCCCGGGTCCATCTCAGCTTCAGTCTGCCTTACATTTACATAGGAAGGCAAGTACACTATAGCTCAGCTACCCAATCTAGAATGCTGTCTACTTCCACACTAAAGCAAAGCTCTAATCCCTGTCTGAAATTGAAAGGAATCAACAAAACCTTTAAACAAATAAAACTCATGTATATTTAAAGTGGGTTGTTATAGAAACTGTCAAGCAGACCAATTCAAACAATCCTCCCCAATCTAAACTACCAGCACCATTTGTAGTAATATCTGAAATCAGCCACCCACTTCAACATACGGTACAGATCAAATTTATATTGCAATATAATACTTCAACCAAAATGCAGAATGTAACCTAAAATCTTTGAAATGCATTTTCATGAGTTCATTAGGAAATGTTTTTTTGTGATGCAAATGTATTGTCAAACAATTGTAATACAATTATATCCAGCTAGAACCATGGCTAGAATACTTGAGTTAAAAAGAAAACTAGCTTAACAAGCACAAAAACACTCTCTATATAAATAAAGCACCCTGGTGCATCAGCTGTGAGCTTTAGAGCTGTGTAACTATTGTGTTTTAATGGCTGCATATACCACAGTAGTGATACATACGTGAGTGTATTAAAAGCCACACATTGCTGCCTTTTGCTATCACAGATATTCCATTGACGAGCACATCTTGGTGTGGTAAAGGTAAGTCCTGCAAAGTACCAACCCGGAGGCCTAAAGCCTTGCAGGTAGCTTGGCTGAAGGTTTGGTTTTAACAAACATTCCTCTGTCTAGCTTGCATTAAAGAAACAACAACAAAAAAAAAGAAGGCAGGCATCACACCTCTCATTTTGACTGCTGCTCGCACAGTCTGTCCCACAATGTTGATGTACACTAGCCATCTTCTGTTCACTTTGTTCTAGCCGACCTGCCACTAAAAGAAGAGAATAAACATTTTTAGGAACGCATAGAAGCACAGATGAATAAGGTTTAAGGTTACATTTGTGAATGAGATTTACCTTAAGCCCCCCGCCTCCCGATGGAGACGTACTCATCGCCTGTTTGTCCATCTCCTCCTGTTTCTTCTTTTTCCTTTCCACTGCTTCTGGGTTTTTGATGCCTCTGTATGTGATCTACAAGATGTCAAACACAGTGACATTTAATGCAAATGTTACCTCATTTACTTGATCATATTGGACAAAACACTTTTAAGAATAGTTTATAGTGAATAGAACATTACAAAAATGTACTGAACAGAATTTGTTTTGCATGTTTGAACTGAAAAGGACATTTTATTACAGTTAAAATGTGAGAAGGACTGTAAGCCAGTTTGTGACATTTAGAAGCTGAGTGTACTGTGCTCACTGTGCTCAACAAAAGCATGCTGGGAATGTGGAGATTTATGGCCAATTGTTCAGTGTGAAAGCAACAACCAGAAATAAAATAAACTAAAATAAAATTTTAAAATGTTATTAAAAAACAATAACTGTGGAGATAAACACAATAGCCCTGTCACCTGGTCATTGTTCTTCACTTTGGCATTAAACAATTATGTGACATGTTGGGAAAACAGCCATTTCTTGAAATGCAAATGTATAAGGTCTCTTATTATGACAACGCAAGTGTGACTGTGGCTTATAACCTGTGACAACTATAACTAAACTTCGTAAGAAATGAGAATAAAGCATCACCGGATGCATTATGACATCACAAAAGGAGCAAGGACAATTTCAGCCACTGTGGAAAACTGTGATGTGAAAGTTTCCTGCTGAATGCAAGTATTAAAGCTGAAAAGATGGCTCTCCACTTACCGCGCTTTCTTAGCAACTCGATGAGCAGCAAGTGCTGATGAAAATCTCTAAAGGGTCCATAATGTATATCAGGGGCAAACCACAATTAATCTCAAATTGTCTAGTAAATGCAATAGATTTTCTTCTTTGAATTTGAATGTAAAATTCACCAAATGGAAGAAATAAACACAGATTTGTGTGTGTGTGTGCATTTTATCTTATATTGGATTCCTGAAAACAAATCCATGTGATTATGTGAGCATAGAACTTGTGTTATGTTTAAACATTTGCATTAATTTGTGTTCAGCAGGGATTTGAGAGAAGGACTGGATGTTTTTATGATGAGCAGCATAGTATACACATTGAAATAGCCAAGAAACTCAAAAACAAAAACTAATAAATTAGAAAGATGATGACTGATCCAACATCAGGATCAGCTAGACAAAGCTGAATACAGCAATTACCTCTTTCTGCCTCTTTTCTGCAGCTTCTGCCAACTGTCGTCTTTTTGTTTCCTGTAAATAAAAATAAATAAATTAGAAGATAACAAATCGAAATTATAACTGCATCCTTCAATAGTGATTTTACTATTAAGTGGCCAACTCGGTAAGGTTGCTGGTAAAGGAAAAGCCTATGGATGCCCATTCTACGTGTGGATGTTTTTTTAATTTTAATACATCCATAAGTAGTATAATGGGCAAGTTACCTTACTATCTAGATGGGTAACGTATATGCCTATTAAATCCTAAATGAAATCATGTACAACTGTCAAGAATAAAGTACTTACAGGGTCCGGTGTTGCTACAACGTCGTCTGCTGCTCCACCCAAGCAGGGTAAGCACATCCCCATACTTGGTATTCCAGTAACAGCGTTAGCTATATCTAGTTAGCAAGCTAGCTAACACTGTGGTCCCACAATAAACAGGCGAAAGAAGTTTTACAGCGACTTAGCTAGCTAGCTAATTTAGCTGCCAGATAACCTACACAACGCAGGAAGATGTCGGTTGTGAAGATGCAGCTAGAGCCAAGTTACTGCAGATGCATCTTTTAGTGTGTTCAAACTTGGTCAGTAACGCAACAAATGTGCTAGCTGTGACAGCTAGCTTGTGACGCCTGGATTATCCAACAATGTAAACAGAAGCTCCCTACCGTTAGCCACCGTTAACAGGCGTGTAACATTGCCATAACGTGCCTTTTATTATACAGCTAGCTAGCTAAAGTTCTACAAGCAACCTTTAACAATCCTTTTTTATGCAATATGGCACTTTTTTGCATGGCTTTAGAT
Organism: Sternarchorhynchus goeldii; assembly: GCA_028565775.1. NCBI lineage: Eukaryota > Metazoa > Chordata > Actinopteri > Gymnotiformes > Apteronotidae > Sternarchorhynchus > Sternarchorhynchus goeldii. Next base: position 3,110,349 of record JAOXYF010000007.1, on the reverse strand, counting down.
TACAGTAAACATCTATTATCTGACAAAACTAAAATTCTACTTGAGCAACCTGTTATAATCAGGCAAAAACGTCATCATCTGTCAGACTGTACCTAGGTCATTATGATGGTCTGCGTGTTGGAAAGGGCCTGCTATACACGCAGCAGCGCCACTTTGCGGTATGGAAGGGTGGTTATCTTAAACCAAACTAATCCAACATATGGTGCATCAACATATCGTGCATCTTATTACACTATTTCATGTGTTGTGGACTTGATTCTGAATGGATATAATTACCATTTCTTCAATCTACACATGCCCTCTAGCCATAATAGTTTAAAAATGTATCAAAAATCAAAAATTAAAAAGGTTGACCCTTTATCTTATTTTGTAGAAGCACCCTTGGCAGCAGTTATAGACGCAAGTTTTCTTGGATATATCTCTTGGGTACAGCTTTGCATGCCTGGATTTGCAGAGTTTATCACATTCTTTAATGGCATATTCTCTCAAGATTCATTAGATTGGATGGTGAGTGTCTGAACTTCCATTTTCATGTGCTTACAGATGCTTGAGGGATTGTAAGTTTGAGCTTTATCTAGGCCTCTCAGGAATATGCAGAGAAGTGCCCTAAAAAGACTCTTGTCTTATTTTGTTTGTAAGCTTTAATTACTAGCATTTGAATATGTTTTTGACAGAAACTGCAAAGCACTTCTGAAAGTTGTTCTGGAGAATTCTTCACTTAAAGAATTAAAGAATACACATATTTCTCCCATATGTATTAATCATTCTTCAACACTGACATTCATTTCTTCATAGGCAATTCCATTACGTTGAAAAACTGGATATAGACAAGATCTAGATATAGACTTGTCACTCAAGATATAGACATGTGAAAAATACATGCATTTTCCTCCCAAAGACTCCCACATAGAGAGTTTAGAAGCACAATGAATGCAATGAATGAAGTATTTCAGAAAAGTCAGCCAAATGTGTTACACCATGATGGAGGGAGAGCAAAGTACAAGTGCAGTGAGAGAGCAACGTACAGAGGTTTGTAACAAACAGAAAGAGGGCAAAGTGGCAAACAAAGAGCATATGCGCTTGCACACGGAATACTCCTCTCAATAACACAATACTCCTCACAGTAACACAATACTCCTCTCAGTAATACAATACTCTTCTCAGTAATACAATACTCCTCT
>JAOXYF010000007.1:3095301-3105628 GCA_028565775.1 Sternarchorhynchus goeldii | reverse complement strand
GATGAATTTAAAGTCAGGTTATAAGCTTTTGTTTCCACAACATGGATAAGCGACAGAACTTCTGTCAGGGACTGTATGTTCACCCATATATACATATACAGTATATGGTTAAAATATACATTCCATTTTAACCAACCAAATCAGTTTTTAAAGCAATATAAAGCTCTCATTATTTGTATTTAAATTCACTTTTAACCAGTCCCTAAAGAAAAATTCACCTACATTTAGACATGGCAGAAAAGCAGAGCGTTTTAGAGTGATAATATTCAATTAGTCATTCACAATTCCCTAAAAAAAGAAAGCGATTTCAATACTTTTCGGGATACATAATAGATTAGGTAATATAATAGGTAAATTAAAGAAAATGGCTATAGAGGTGCACTCTGGAGTAGAGTATTAGATTTTTTATACATCCCAATAGATTTTCTTTGTAGGTATCAGAATCGGTGCATTTTCGTTCTCAACCCTAGGTGGCAATATGGTACTATTCTCGAGGAAAGAAACAAACAAAGAAGAAGAACAAACGACGACTAAGAGGAAGACGCCGTGGTTGTTTAAAACCACCTGAATCGTCAGTAAACAAAGCTGTAGTCTTATAGTTACAGACTTGGACAGCCACCAACAACATAAAAAATAGCTCACCGGCAATCGGTGTTCCTAAAGCTCTATTTGTGTGCATCCCTTAATCCCGTTAATCTGGACTTTTGCCCACTTTCTCACTGAGGTTGCTAGATTGCTTGCTTAGCTAGCTAGCTAGCTAGAATAGATTCATTTTCTGATTGTGTATGTCAAGTGAGCTTTCTTTATATGACAGGTTTTGTCTCTTCACCTTTAATGACTATATTTTGTAAATAACGAGTAAAACATTTGTATTGAGACGTTTTTAATGTTGATTACCTTTTAAATTAATCAGCTTTCTTTCTCTTTTTTAGTGTACGACTGAAGAGCTTATGGATCTTTTCCGGTGTTTGAGGTCTCTCCTGGACCTCCACATCCAGCTCCAGAGAGCTGTAGCTCTACAGGGAGAGATCCAGGCACAATTCCTTGCCCAGCTTTTGCATCCAGACAACACCAGTTTGCAGCAGCTGCCCCTACCACAAGTGGACTTGAGAGGGGATGATTTGGAGTTTTCTCTTTCTGTGTTTGAAAGAGCTCTGGACAGCAGCAAACTTCCAAAGGAGCAGTGGGGATTAAGACTGGCGCAGCTCCTTTGTGTGAAGCGAGTAGATGAAGACAGTCATGTCCCATCCAGCCAGCCGAGTTATGATGCTCTAAAAGCAGATGTGAGGAGGCAGGCTTGGATCTTGGAGCACCAGAGGTGGAAGGACTTTAACAATGTCCAGTATGATGCCCACAGAGGGTTGAGGGACCTCAAGCTAGGGGTGGAGGAGGCAGCCAGGAGGTGGCTTCAGCCTGAAAAGTGCAGCTCTGAGGAGGTGGTGAGAAGAGTGGCTCTACAGAAATTCCTGTCTCTCCTCCCACCAGATGCTAGAGAAAGGACAAGCAAACAACAGCCACAGAACATGGAAGAAGCTGCTATCATGGCAGCTTGCTTCCTGGATGATAACAGGATAGAACAGGACACAGAGAGAGGGCAGGACTATGATACACAGGCAGGAACTGTCCATGGATACTCAGGGTAAGACTGTGTTTAGTGCAGAGATGTAATACTTTCAAAGTGTAATCCAGACCTGTTTATACACCTGATTTGCAATCTAATGTGCTGATGTAGTAATGTGCTTGAACATTAACTTTAGACATTTTTTTTTGCTTATTTCTTGTTATAACCCTTTGAACCCAATTTATTTCAGAGAGCACTATATCAGCTTAAATGAGCTGTGTCTGAAGAGGAGGGATTCTGAAACTGCTTGTGAGTCTGATGCCCTCAGCTTGGATGTTGGTGTTGGACATGAGCATTTTGAAGAGGAAGAATTTTCTGAAGTTGTTTTTAGCCCATCTGTGGTTGATGCAAAGCCTGTCTTGAATCTTGACGAGGGAAGAGGGAATGACTCCAGTCAAATTATGATTCCTGGTACCTGCTTCAGTGCTGAGTCACCTACCTTTTCACCCAGGTCAGCGTGTATGAATGGTGACATGACAACCCAGCCAGACCAGCCAGAGATGCCACTCAAGTGCATGTTTGAGTGTCCTGACTGTGGTAGCAAGTTCAAGAGGTTTGACTACCTGCGAAAGCACAGATGTACCCCTGGGCAAAGTCTGGGTTGCAAGCACTGTGATCTACGTTTCCCTTCCCTCAGCCAGCTGACGAACCACCTCCGCGTCCATCGCAAAATGCTACACTGTCCAGATTGCAACAAAGCTTTCCGTGACCGCTTCAACCTACGCTGTCATCAGCGTACACACACAGGTAAAGATGCAGCAGAGATCCGGCGGAAATAATTTCTTAATAGAAATTCATTTGGATTATGGTGCTACATATTACGTGCCGTGGAATTGGAAGTGGTTACATTGTACTTCATGTCTATTGTGTTCAAATACTAAGTTCCTTTTAAAGATCATTACTTGTTTTTCATAGGGAAATGAGCAACAAGCACAGTGTTGCCCTTAACAGCGCACTAGTTCAGCAGTGCAGGTGTGTGCCATGGCCAAGGTGTTTGATAATGCAGTGTGGCAGATGGCTTGAACAGTGAACTGTGAAATGGTGTTAGACTCCTAGTGCTGCATTATGAAATGAGTGGGTGGAAAACTGAGGAGGGGGAGGGCATAAAATCCAATTGTATTCTAAGTAATCTAATATTTTTTTTTATCTCAAAATATTTGGCAGTAGGTGCCTAGTGATTATTAATATTAGAACTTTATAGGTGTCCCATAAAGGGTAACTGTTAGACTTTATTATAAGGGGTTTTTATGTTCCTGGCATTTTATAACTCATGTCTGTAAATCTATAAAAAGGGAGTTGTCCTCTCCTCTTCCTTGAATGTGGTAGTAAATGCAGAGGTGTTGCTACTGTACAGTTCTAAAACCCAATAGTGCGACTTTAAAGATCTACAAAAACCCACTTCTTAATGTTCCTTTGGTACCTGTCAATCCCTGCAGGTGAGCGGCCTCATATCTGCTCCGACTGTGGCTCAGCGTTCGCACAAGAGCGTGGCCTGCAGGAGCACCGCAACATCCACACAGGGGAGAGGCCCTTCCAGTGCCCTGTGTGCAGGAAGGGCTTCCGCCACAGCCGCACGCTCTCCAAACACGTGGTCCTCCACTCAGAAGCCAGACCTTTCAAGTGCTCAGAGTGCGGCAGAGCTTTTAAGATTAAAGACAATCTGAACCAGCATCAGAGGAAAATACACCACAGAAAGCGCTTGTGATCCTGCACTTTCATTATACGCATGCACACACACGGTAATACGAGCCATGCAAATGTTAATTGTATGAAAAGTGATACATTTTCTGATTTTGTCACTGATATTCTCAAAGGTAGTAAAACTGGTCATTGTTCTTTTTTGTGTGCTATTAAATTCAGTGTAAACAGGTTAATAGTGATAGTCACATTGTATTATTGATATTTTATCATTTCAGTGGTGGTGATTTTCAGTGGTGAAGTTTTCTTAAAGATAAATTAAATCTAGTTATTTAACTAGGACGTCATTGGTGCAGCCGTACTTTTTCAGTTCTTAGTTAAAATCCTATGATTCTCATATTTAATGTGAGCAACACGAATAATCGTGTCTGATAATTTAACAGAAACGATCGCATCATTATTTAAGTTTTGTGTGTCCACGCTAATGTGTGCCTAAACTGTATTTCTGGATTTAATATTAATGAATGCTGTTCTCTTTTTAATGTTTTTTTTTAAAAGAGTGACTTTAACTCATGTTTAATTTCTGCAGGTGCTAGTAATCAGAAGTCAGAAGTGCATATTCAGTATGCCATTTAGGATGCGCTAAACTACTTAGTCAGATGCATTATTAATAGAACGACTCAAAGGAAAATTTAAGGTCGGTAATTACTGTCTCTGTCAGGGGTACTCAGATCCAGGGACACTTGGAAACTTATTCCTTATTCCAAAGACGCATGAAACCCCTACCGAACTGATTGCATCCGGAGCCGGCCATGGTCGCATGCTGTCGAATACCAACCAGCGTGTTCGCCGTTCGCAGGTGGTCTTTCTGTCAGAACAGTCCTGCAGCAACGGTAGTGCCAGAACATGGATTCGCGTGCGATGGAGGTACAACTGCACTGTGTTCCTCCGGATCTGTCGGATTATTGCTTCGCGAAGGCAAAAAATAGCAAGTCGAATAAATTTTCAGGTGCTCGTCAAGAGTTCGAAGGACCACAACTTTCTGGTAATTAATGTGTCTGTGGTTATGCTGTATGTGTTCTTGTGTTTATTTTTGATTTAGGTGTCCTTCCCAAGAAAACAAACAAACAAACTGACAGACAAGAAGAGAAAGATTTTGATGTTTCTTTAACAAATATCGTAGTTATACACTTTACAATTTTAATGATCTGAATAACGTTAGTCCTGTTAATCATTAAACTCTTATTTATGTAGCCTATGTTGTGTATTGCTGTTTTATTTTAATAGTTTTTTGTTGTACACATCAATATTCTTCCTTAGCCTTCGACTTTCTAGTGTGGTAATGGCCTCACCTAATTGCCGACGATAATAGGGCTCAGTGGGTAAATGCAAACTGAATTTGATGCACTGGAACGTGACTGTTTATGTCAACATCTCTGCTAACATATTTCATACTTCGAGCGGAGTAGTTGTTCTTATCATCAGTATAGGTTATGACTCGGGATCTTGTGTCATAAACCTGTAGCCTAACCAGCATATAGCAGAGAACTCCTGAATGTTTCAGAGGAAATAACATGTACAGCCAATGACATTTGATATTCTATAAAATTCTCTGAAATATGTACACACACACACACTTGAATGCTGCTGGATATAATGTCAAAGATGTCTATGTGACGCTTATCCTCTTTAAAGGTGTCCTTTTCATCCTGGTACATTTAACAGAAGTATGGAACACAGAAAAGAAGTAATAAGTAAGTAATAGAAGTAAGTTATAGACCTGATGGAGAAAAGTGAGTGTATTTTTTCAAATTCCTTATCAAATATTGTCTGACTAATGTCTAACTAGTGTCCTCGTGAGAAATATGAATTTACTTATTCATATACTTATGTCTGTTTTGAGTTCAGCGGGTCTAGCTGGTCTTGCTTTGTTTATTTATAGGATTGTCTAAATGAGGACATCTAAAATTGTGTTGTAGATTAGGACACTGGCCTTATAATACAATTTTATAGATATAATAGAGAAAAATAAATGCCTCAAGAGACATTCATTCACTGTCATAAGTAATTTCAGAGTTCTTTTTGTATTACGTATTATTATTATTATTATTATTAATCCTAGTTGAGCACCATCAGCATTCATAGCTGTCTTAGTTTTGTTTCTTGGTACTGACATGGGAGCCTTTGAAGCAGTGTTGAAAGCATGTGGCTGTTAGAGGGCTCTCCTCTGCTGAGGACAAAAACCCTTTAGAAGTCATGGCACGGTTCTGTCAACATGCCTGCTTCATTCTGCTTCAGAAAAGTGCAGAATGCTTCGGAGATGAGAGAGTAGAGAAGGACTAACAACAGCAACAACGATACACTTTACTGATATATTTAACAGATGTGAACCAAAGTGCTGCACAATTTGATCAATTAAATGTGGATTTAAACAAATGCATGCCAGAACTACAAAATATAAGATAAAATAAGCTAAAATTAACTAGGAGAATGAAATAATCAGAATAAGAAACAATAAAAGTCACAAAGCAACTGATGATGGGAGATTAAGAACCATGATAGAACAGCATGTTTTTTAAAGGGACTCAAATGCCTGAGAAAAAGTTTTTAAATTTGAGTTAAAAATATATTTTGTGGGGAGCAGCTAAAGAAAAAATCTTTTGAGCTCAGCATAGAATGTGCAACAGATAAAACCATCTGATTAGTAGATCATAGGGTATAGATGGAAGGGTGGAGTGGAGGCTGATAAGATCTGAGATATAGCTTGGGGCCATTCCCTGTAGAGCTTTAAAAACAAACAGTAAAACCTTAATTCCACTATATACCTGACTGGTAGCCAGTGCAAAGATAAGAGTACAGAGGTATTGCTCTAACTTTTGTTGGCCTTACAGCTGCATTTTGAACCAAACTTCAGGTCTGTTGAGCTCCACTGAGGTATTCTTAGGTAGAGTGTGCGAGAGGAGATAAGGTCATGGATGACCATTTGCAGGATCTTAGTTTTTACTAGATTTTACTGATTCAGATGCCCTCTGGATGCCTCCTCATGTCCTCCGAGACATTTCCTTTCTTGATTGTACTGGGAATGCCTTGATATCCCCCGGAAGAGCTGGAGGAGGAGGTGGCAGGAGAGAGGGAGGCCTGGACCTCTTTGCTTAGGCTGTGCTGCTCCCACAACCTGGATATGCAGTGGAAGATGCATGAATAGATGGACCAATATTTTTTTTATGACTATGTACATTAGCTAATAATGCTCCCAAATAGCTTGCTATATAACAAATATAACAATGTCTGTCTTGTCTTGTTTAAGAGAAAATATTTTGTCATCCAGTACTGTATATCTCTTTAATAATCAGAGATGAGCTGCAGAGAGTCGTTTTCACCTGGCGGTAGGAGTGGGAGTTATCATTGCGAATCATCTGTATAACAGTTACAATAGTTTGTACCTCTGGAAGATGGAACCAAGTGAGAGCATGTATAGGGAGTGCAAGACAGTTCCCAAGAGCCCTTGGGTGCTTCACATGTAACAATTGCTAAGGAGGAATGACATGTACGCATCATGACAAAAAAGTTTCTGCTTTCTAAGCATAAGGTGAAGCTCATCAGTACCCAGGTTGCTAACAGCACACTTTAGACAGTCCAACAAAATAGTCAGATCGATAGAATCATCGATATTATCATCTTTGAAAGCATCAAAGGCTACAGTCAGGTCTATAAAAATTAAAACAACAGAGAGTCAGCAGCTCATAGTGTATAATTAAGGAGACTCAGTGCTATGAAGTGGTCTAAAACTTGTTGTTTTAGAGGAAAGCTAAGAGAAGGTATCCTCCAAAACCTTTGGGAAGAATGGTAGCTTGTACACTGGTTTAAAATGTATACCCACCCAGTAGCAATGGTGAAGGCATCAACAAAGGTGGCATCCAGAGGGAGTTGCTTATGGTGAATGTGGCTGATGAAAGCAGGAGAAGTAATGCTGCTCTGGGTGGATGTGATCAGAGGTGATGGGCTATCCACTCAGCCAATGTCACAGGCAAACAAAGTTTGATCTAACGGAGCCCGAAGGAAGTAGTATCAATCTTAGAAATATACTTTCTTTTAGGATTTAGTTATGCAGTGCAGTGTTTAATATGCAGTGCTATGGCTTGCAACAGAGTGTCTATGTGCTTCTGTGTGGAAAGCGGAAGAGGCCCAGCTTCCAGCCAGACTCACAGGAGGAAGATTAGACAGGACAGACATCATGGGCTGTTTGCCTCCACCCACCCATTCTTCTGCTCATGCTGCACAGCCTGCACTATCTAAGCCTCTGTTTTACTTCTTATGAAGCTGTTTGAAGGAATCAAATGATATGTTGCAATATGCGGTCATCCTTGCTAGATAAATCACCATGGGTGGAACTGAGCAGTATCATTAGCATAACCTTTGAATCAGTGGAGAAAAGATTTCTCAAACATTTGATTCATACAAGTAGGCAGTGGCTTCTGAAAAAGATCAAGCTGAAATACCTGAAACACTGTGCATTTCATTTTATGCATACATGTGTATATCATTTTATAATATTTGAGTAAAAGTCCAAAACTGCATGTTTACACAGGGAAAATATATTATACATATGATGATAAAAAACAAGACAAGGGAATTATCTTGCAAATGCAAGCAAAATTAGAAAATTATTTCATTTTGCAGAGTGAAATAACAATTTTACTCTTTCAAACAGGTCTCAGTTGGTGAACTGATTAGCCCTTAATGATCTTCAAGAATTCACAACCAATCTGGCTTCACACTTAGAAGAGTTGTTTGTGCTAATTATTTTGTTCCTGGAAAATTGATATAATCACCTATCACCTAAACATATCACCAGTGTAAAAGATTGAATTAATCTGTGATATCAGTGAATGCTGATTTATAAGAGGGTACCAGCTCTTCTCCATTAATGTCATATAACAGAAGGAGAAGGAGACCTATGAAAACAGATGTGGCTTGTAAGGTATCTAGCTTTGGGGTGTCACTTCCTATTTCATTTGACCCGTCACTTTTGCTACGGAAGAAATGGTCTATAGTGACCCACTGAACTGTTAATATCACAGAATTAATGGTCAGAAGTATATTTTTACATAGGCAGGTACAAGACAGTGATGTTATGTATAACAAATACACACATACTCCTTTCAAGTTGAAACCAGTTTAGTGTGGCTAGTTTAGTCTTTTACGCCAGAAAGTGACTCTGTCAGGCATCTTCTGTCTGACAGAACCCAAAGTCATTAATCCCCTGGCAGGGTCTTTTCATGCTTCAGCAGACCTCTACTGACCAGCATTACAGGGTCCAAGGGTGAGACTGAAGCCTGATGACAAATACAGGGCTCTCCATTTACTGCTGCCAGACATTCGGAGGGTTTAATACTTAAGATACTGAATGCACTTAAAACATGAATAATTATTATGCATTTCATATGCCAAATAAATATTTTATAAATATAGGACACAATTTTGTACAATTTTAATGCTGATATTAAATATTTTTTATATATTTCTATTTAAATTACATTTAAGAATTATTTGCTAAACTGTTATAACTCCACAACACTGAATTTGGTAATAATTTTAATTAGTGTGACAACATGGGGCTACTCAAACCACAGGGTGGCAGTATCACCACAGGAGCACATTCTACACTGCAGCAAAAGTCATCTGACCTACATCTCGCTAAACAATTTGGCAGTCATCACCTTCCGAGGTGCACTCATTAACAAACACACATGGAGGTGTTAGGTGAGGTGGTGTGGTGGCGTACTGGAGCTCCAGAGCAGGGTTGGTCAGAAAGCAGCATGGTGTCTCCTCCTGGGGCTGTGCAGGTGGGGGACAGCAGTGGACAGAGCTGGTAGTCCACTGTATGCAGGAGAACACAGATGGTATTTATACCATGTGGATGACACAGAGATACAGAAAATGGGAAGAGAAAAAAATACAGTGAGAGAGAATTGATTACAATCTACAAGAGTAAACTAGTGCATATATGAACTAGAAATGAGGGGATTACAAGGAGAGGCTCAGTAACATGGAGACATGTTTACTCTCTGTTCCTATTTTTTCTCTCTCTGTCTGTCTGCCTGTCTGTCTGTCTCTCTCGTTCTGTTTCTCTCTCTCTCTCTCTCTCTCTCTCTCTCTCTCTCTCTCTCTCTCTCTCTCTCTCTGTGTGTGTTTCTCTCTGTTACTTTCTCACCCTCCCGTCTTTCTGTTCCTCTCTCTGTGACTGTGGTGTTGGTGGCTATTTGGTGCAGCTGAAGCCACAGGATTTAAGCCAATGGCATGTCCATCAGAACAGACATAATCCTCTGTGTGTGTGTGTGTGTGTGTGTGTGTGTGTGTGTATGTGTGTATCTGCATGTGGTGTGTGTGTGTATGCTGGTGTGTACTGATTTGTGGAAGATGTTATTATGTGTTCTTATGTGTCTGACATTGAACAGGATTTGTGTGACCTTGTTCATTCTTCTCTTCAGACTGCTCAGTCTGTGTATCCTCTACCACTTAACACCTCTGTTTTAGAACTTTTACATGGTCAATATGAAAAAAAAATGACATCAAAGGATTCTCACTTCATAATTATAAATAAATGCTTAATAAGTGAATCAACGGAAATTGAGTGAATCAATGGAAATGAGAGATGAGAAAAAGAACGAAAGAGTGAGAGGAAGAATGCAAGTGAGAGAGAGATAGATAAATAGAGGGAGAGAGAGAGATATGAAAAGAAATCTCAGTGCTGTAGTCTTCCTGTGGGTGTGATTAGTCAGTGAAACATGGCTGTAATATGGTTCATGCTTATTGATTCAGTATGAGAACTCGAACAGATTTACTGTCTTATTTTGGCTTTCGGGCTGTTTCCTTCCACCATGCAGGTCTCTTAAGCTCAGTGGGGAAAACTGTGACTACAGGGTCCAGATTTAGCCTCTCTTGATTATTTCACAGGATGTTACCACAGTTACAAGCACTGAGATGTACCGTGTGTCCCAGAAGCTTACCTGTGCATACACACACACAAACACACACACACACACACACACTCAGGCGTACAGGGGT